>ML371261.1:60386-87383 GCA_005239525.1 Nicotiana knightiana | reverse complement strand
GCGCATAAAATGTAAGGTATATCACATGTTAAACTATGCAATTTAGTCTCGCATCAAGCGTCCTAGCAGCGACTGAGTGCCCGCAGATGCGAAATTGCTAGGCAAAAAAGGGCTAATTTCAAGAGTTTGATTTCATTATCTATTTTTGGACCTAGAGAGCTCGGTTTGTGGTGATTTTTTGTGTGTTTTGCAAGGAGATCATTTGGGTAAGGATTCTTAACTCAATTTTTATTAATTTCTACGAATCTATTGTTGTTTTCTTCATTTAGTTAGAGTTTTTAGTTGGAAATTTGGAGAAAATTTGGGAAAACTTCTTAGGCTAAAATTTGGGGATTTTAAAGGCGATTTGAGGTCATATTTGAGAAATTCATATATGGTTGGACTCGATATCAAATGGGTGTTTAAAATTTTGGTGGAGTTCTGAGACGTGGGTCCGAGTTGACTTTTTGGAGCAATTTTTTAATTTCCTTGCTAAAGTCGTAATTTCATTATTTATCTTAGTTTCCTATAGTTATATTTATAGTATGAAATTATTTTGGCTAGATTCGAGCTGATCGGAGTTGGAAAATTGAGGTAAAGGCCTTCTTATTGGTTGATTAAGCGAGATTTGAGGTAAGTAACTTGTCTAACCTTCTGTGGGAGAAATTCCCCTTAGGAGTTGGTACAGTTATGGTATTTGCAATACGTGAAGACGACCGTGTACATGAGGTGACGAGTGCGTACTCGGGCGAAATATTGAAAATCCATTTTTTGCTAAATAGTTGCTTTTTATTCCCTTAATTGAGTTACTCTAGCACATGTAGTTATCATGTTTAGCCTAATGTCACATGTCTATATGTCTTATCTCTTAGTTGCAGTTTGTGCAACATGCTTAGTTGAATTACCTGCTTCCTCTTATTTCGTATTCATTCTTTTATTGTAGGATTCCTTGTTGTAGTTTAATTGTTCCATTTGTTATGTGTTGTTTTCGTTATATTTGTTGAAATAACTATTTGGTTGTGGCACGAGGTTTCTGTCGTGTGGAGTGTTATTGTGGCACGAGGTTTCTATCATGCGGAGTGTTATTCTGGCACGAGGTTTCTGTTGTGCGGAATGTTATTGTGGCACGAGGTTTATGTCGTGAGAAGTGTTATTGTGGCACAAGGTTTCCATCGTGCGGAGTGTTGTTATGGCATGAGGTTTCTGCCATGCGGTTATCATTGTTTGCATGGGGTTTCTGTTGTGTTGTTGTGAGATATTTACTTTTGGGACTACGAGGCGGTACCTCGAAAGAGCCCCCGTTGCCTACCTATATTTGTTGTATAGTTTTTGTTGTTGTTTCTTAACTTGAAAGATTCTTGTTTCCTTACGTGTTGTAGTTGTCTTCTTGAATTCCGTGTTGTAATCTTCTATGAATACATTACACTTCTCTGTCATCTCATTACATTAATATATCTCCTTTCTTGTTTTTCCTATTACTCCTAGTAGGGCCCTGAACAGATCTCGTCACTACTCTACTGAGATTAGGCTTGGCACTTATTGGGTAGTGTTGTGGTGTACTCATACTACGCTTCTGCACATGTTTTTGTGCAGATCCAAGTGCGTCCCATCAGCCTCGATATTAGTGCATTATGGTGTACTCATACTACGCTTCTGCACATGTTTTTGTGTAGATCCAGGTGCATCCCATCAGCCTCGATATTAGTGCATTATGTTGCTAATTTGGAGACTTCAAGGTACACCTGCACCTATCCACAAGCCTCGGAGTCCCCTTCTATCTCGTTCTCTTCTTCTTTTTTTTTTTTATAGAAGGATTGATGTATAGGATTATGCGGTACTGTACTTAAAGCTTGTATCGGGAATCATTCAAATTAAGAACAAAAGCTCGTTGCTTTTTTTCCCTATAATTTAATTGAAGTCGCAGCCCTATCCATTTATTCATTCGACCTAACTTTATTTTGTTCCATTCCAAAAATTCTAACACGGGTTTATACCCATCTAGGAACAATGAAATATTATGAGAACTTTCCATTGATACGACATGTTATTTTTACCATTCATTCCGTTTCAGGATCAGTCGTGGTCTTCCAAACGTTACCTAGAGTACGGAGGAATCCCTCACTTCATCCATATGTGTAAAAGAGACTAGCCGCACTTAAAAGTCGAGTACTCTACCGTTGAGTTAGCAACCCGAAGAAAATATCGAAGAAAAAGAAATAAAGAGATTAGACAAGACAACCAAAAACCATTGAAGGAAGAAATCTCAAAAAATACATTCACATTCATTTATCACAATGAATTATATTTGTTCGATACATTGTTGTCAATATAAATATTGAATATTGAAAAAAAAACAAAAGAAATTTCAATTGACAACAATAAAATATATTTTTTAAAAAGGACTTGTGTTGGATTGGCACTACAAATCTAATCCAAATAAAATAGATACAAAAAAGTATAGATGGAAGAATAAATTAAGTGGAAAACAATACTACAATTTACTTAGATTTATTTAATCCATAATGGATTCAATCAATTTAAGTGAGATAAGCAAACTTGATTTCTTTTTTAGTTTTAGTAGAGTTCCAATGAAAATCGGAAAACCACCCAATTGAAGTAAATGCCCGAATTTTATATTTCGATGATCAATNACAATTTACTTAGATTTATTTAATCCATAACGGATTCAATCAAGTTAAGTGAGACAAGCAAACTTGATTTCGTTTTTAGTTTTAGTAGAGTTCCAATGAAAAACGGAAAACCACCCAATTGAAGTAAATGCCCGAATTTTTTATTTAGAGTATCAATAAAATAAGAGGTTTTGTCGTTATAGAACACGGAATTCAATGGAAGCAATGATAAAAAAATACAAACAGAAAAGGAAAGGGAACAAATACAAAAAGATAGAAGAGAAAAGTCATACAAAGTTATATACAAATGACTACCCCCTTTTTTGTATTTCCTTAATTGAATTTCGGTTGATTAGGATTGATTAGGACGAAGTTCCTTAAAAACCTCCGCCTTCTTTAAAATATCCTGAACAGTTCCTGTAGGTTGAGCCCCTTTTTCAAGGAAATATAAAATAGCAGGAACATTTAAATAAGTTTGATTCTTTATCGGATCATAAAAACCCACTTTCCGAAGATCTTTTCCTTCTCTTCGGGATCGAACATCAATTGCAACGATTCGATAGACGGCTCATTGGGATAGATGTAGATGAACAACACCCCCCCCAGAAACGTATAGGAAGCTTTCTCCTCGTACGGCTCGAGAAAAATGATTGATTCGAGGTTTTGACTTTGTATGGAATTCTATCTAAGAAATGACAACTGGGTCCATAAAATGATAAATCAATTAAATATGTAAGTATTTTTTTTCTTCTTTCTTCCTAAAAATGAAAAAGAAACCATTCGTACTCTCATAACTCAATTTGGATAACTTTCAAACAATTCAAAGGAAAATCTTTCGGCAATTTCATTTATTGAGCGGTCATTCCTATATCTCACCAGGTTTTGGGATTTTATGTATTGAGTTTTGGTGGATTCCTTTTTATGAACTTGTTGGGATGTTCAAGTTTTAATCACTTATTTAATGTTTCCGCATATTGTTTAGGCTTACCTAGTCTTAGAGACTAGGTGACATCATGATGTCCTATAGAGGGAATTTGGGGTCGTGAAAAGTTGGTATCAGAGCTCTAGGTTCATCGGCGTTATGAGTCACAAGCAGGTTTAGTAAAGTCTCGCGGATCTATACGGAGACGTTTGTACTTATCTTCAGGAGGCTATGGAACTGTTAGGAAAATCTTCACTTCTTTGATTCCTTATCGTGCAAAATTTTGACTTCGAATTCGAAATTTCTGTCTTTCTATTCTCTCCTAGATGGTGAGGAAACGTATAGTTGGATAGGATGACCAGGCACCTGCGCCCCTGCTAGAGCATCGAGAGGCAGGGATCAGGGTAGAGGCCGAGGACGTACACATGGTGCAGCCAGAGCACCTGCACGAGCTGTTTCAGAGGAGCCACCAGTAGCTCATGTTGGAGGGTAGGTACCTGAGATGCCTGTTACTGCACCAGCCTTCCAGGAGACTCTCGCCTAGTTTCTAAACATGTTCAACATTCTGGCTAAGGCAGGGTTGATACCATTTGCTCCTGCCACATCTCAGGCCGGGTGGAGGAGCACAGACTCCCGATGCCTGTACCCTAGAGCAGTGGGTCCAGGTAGACCAGGTTCCAGAGGTCATACCAATGCAGCCAATAGCCCCGATTCATCCCGATGTTAGGGCAGTAGTTTCTGAGGAGGAGCAGCTCAGGCTCGAGAGGTACAAGATTACCACCCTCCTACTTTCGATGGCTTGGCGTCAGAGGATGCCCAGGGTTTCTTTCACTTAGTTCTAGCTTAGAGAAGCTGCCTATCAGTGGTGGCGATCATACGAGTTGGGTAGTTCAACCGAGGGAGCTTCATTCACTTGTACTCGGTTCTCAAAGATGTTCTTGAGGGAGTGTGTCCCCTAGAGTCTCAAAGATGCATGGCACGCAAAGTTTGAGCAGTTGCGCCAGGGTTCTACGACCGTGTTAGAGTATGTCGTCCGCTTCAGTGATTTGGCTAATCATGCACCAGCCTTGGTTGCTACTGTTCGAGAGCAGGTTCGTCAATTTATTGAGAGGCTCAACCCCAGTATCAGATTTAGCATGGCCCGAGAGTTGGGGATGGACATCGCATACCAGCAGGTGGTGGGTATCTCTAGGAGATTGGAGGGTATGTTGACTCGAAAGAGAGAGGAGAGGGAGGTCAAGAGGCCTCGAGAATCCAGCACATATAGTATTACTCGTTCCCTAGATGCAGCTCGTCTGGATAGGGACGATGGGAGTCACCCTACTCATTCAGCACTTCCAGCCTCCAGCGGTACTCCGGCCTCTCCTACGCCCAGGCTCCTTAATATGCACCGCCATTGTGTAGTGTACCTCCTACACGGGGTGATTTTAGTGATCAGTCCAGCCGATCAGGTCCGAGCTAGTCACAGCAGCCACGTCCTTCGAGAGCTTATTTTGAGAGTGGTGACACTCGTCATATGGTGAGGG
Organism: Nicotiana knightiana; assembly: GCA_005239525.1. Lineage (NCBI taxonomy): Eukaryota > Viridiplantae > Streptophyta > Magnoliopsida > Solanales > Solanaceae > Nicotiana > Nicotiana knightiana. The sequence goes on along the minus strand of ML371261.1, from coordinate 82,326 downwards.
ATTACCCCAGATTCAAGAAGGGTGCACCTCCACAAACCACTCAGGCACTGCGTGCTCCATTGGGTCCTTAAATTATGGTTACAGCACCAGCTACCACTCCACCTGCACATCCAGCTCGAGGTAGAGGTCGGACAGGTAGAGATCGCCCTAGTGGAGGAGGCCAGGCCAGATATTATGCCCTTCCTGCTAGGACGGAGGCAATTGTATCTGACTCTGTCATCACAGGTATTGTCTCGGTCTGTCATAAAGATGTATCAGTCTTATTTGACCTAGAATCCACTTATTCCTATGTGCCATCTTATTTTTCTCTGTATTTAGGTGAATTCCGTGATTCTTTGAGTTCTCCTGTTTATGTGTCCACACCCGTGGGAGATTCTATTATTGTTGAGCGTATGTGTCGGTCGTGTTTGGTTGTTATCAGTGGTTTTTGAGACCAGAGATGACTTATTACTGCACAGTACAGTGGATTTTGATGTTATTTTGGGCATAGACTAGTTGTCGCCCTATCAATCCATCCTTGATTGTCACGCCAAGACGTTGACATTGGCTATGCCATGACTACCACGGTTAGAGTACTACCTTAGTTTATGTTTCTATCAGGTTTGTCTCATTTCTAAAGGCTCTGTGGATGTTTGAGAAGGGGTGTGATGTGTATCCGGCATGTGTGAGGGATGTTAGTACTGATACTCTTCGTCGAGTTAGTTCTGGTAGTGAGGGATTATCCAGACGTATTTCTGGCGGTTATTTCGGGTATGCTGCCCGACAGAGATATCGACTTTGTAATTGATTTATTACCAGGCACTCAGCCCATTTCTATTCTACCCTATCGTATGGTCCTAGCAGAGTTGAAAGAGTTAAAGGAACAGTTGCAAGAGTTGCTTGATAAGGGATTCATTATCCCTAGTGTGTCTCCTTGGGTGCTCCAAGCTTATTTATAAAGAAGAAGGATGGTTTTATGCGTATGTGTATTGATTATTGTTAGTTGAACAAGGTTACAGTGAATAACAGGTACACATTACCACGTATTTATGACCTATTTGATCATCTTCAGGGTGCTAGAGTGTTCTCTAAGATCGACTTGAATTCAGGATATCATCAGTTGAAGATTCGGAAGCCAGATATCCCGAATACTTCTTTCAGGACTCGGTATGATCATTACGAGTTCTTTGTGATGTCTTTTGGTTTGGCCAATGCCCCAACAACGTTCATGCACTTGATGAACAGTGTATTGCAGCCCTATCTTGACTCGTTTGTCATTGTGTTTATTGATGACATTCTGGTGTACTCCTGGAGCCGGGAGGATCATGAGCAGCACTTGAGACTGTGCTTCAAACCTTAAGAGAAAAGAAGCTATATGCAAAATTTTCAAAGTGTGAATTCTGGCTAGAGTCAGTGGCAGTTTTGGGTTATGTAGTATCGAGTGCGGGGATCAAGGTAGATCCGAAGAAGATTGAAGCAGTGCAGAGTTGGCCCACTCCGTTGATCAGTTCTAACCCTACACCACTATAAAGTAGCGAGGAGAGGTCGATGCATTTTTACCCGATAGGTCGGGATCGATATCCACAGGGAGTTAATATTGGTTGGGAGTTGGGTTTCTACCTAATCTAGTTGTGCGTGTTGTTTCTAATTGCACTTCTAACCATGGTTGGGATTGTTTCTGTTCTAATTTTAATGTTATGGATTTCTAAAATTAATCTAAGTACAATGTTTTGTGAGAGTTTTTTCAAATGATAAAAAGCACTAGGGAAGTGACTTCCGCCTACGCGAGTATCTAATGGGGTCGAGAGTCTAGGACTAGCTTGTTATGATTGGGGTCGTGATATAACCTTCACACATAAATACTCACTCTATACCTCTCGGTAGTTTGAGTGACTTTTCCCTATTTGGCGTTCTCAAGCCCAAATGGGTGTTCAAGCAATGCAAGTGAAATTGGCTCAAGTCAGGTATTACTATCTCTAGGTTTAACCCTTTAATTGGGGCTATCAATCTCTTGAATTCACCCCAATTCCTTCGCAGCCTACTTTTCCTAGACTTAGTCCCTCTTTCTCAAGAAGAGCCTAAGTCATTAAGGCATGAATCGGTGTTTGCAACCACCAATTCTATAATTAAAGCATAAAATAAGCTAAATATCACTAACCCATAAACAATTAAACCCTAAAACTCAAGACCCATTAGATAACCACACTAGGGTTGGGTCACAACCCTAGCTATGGGGTCTAGCTACTCATAATAATGGTAGAAATCAAATACGGAGATGTAATATAAGCCATAAAATTCAAATACAAGAATAAAACCTAAAGATAGAAGCTAACACTACTCTAAAATTACTCAAAACGGTAAAGTGCGGTTGTTTACGTGTTCCTTGATACCAAACTTGACCTAAAATGTGAAAAGGATCTATTTATACACAGATAAATTTTTTTGGACAAAAATGCCCCTACGGAGGTTTCGCTAACAGCGTAAAAATGGGCGCCTCAGTGCTTGGACTTTCGCATACGCGCAATAACGAGCGCGGACCGCGTTTCTTTAAATCTGGGCTTGGACTAGACTAGGTTTTGCGGACAGCGTAAATACATTCGTGTTCGCGTTTGGTAACTTCGCAGCCGCGTTCTTCCTTTTTAGTCCACTTTGTAAACTCTCGAAATCTCTATCTCGCTGTCAGCGTAAATCCTGTCGCTCCCGCGCCAAAGGGTTCACGGTCGCGCTTTTGTAACGCGGTCAGCGGCAATGTTTATACTTGGCTGAAGATTCTCTAAACCTTATTTTTGCGGGCCGCATTTTTATTCGCCTCAGCAATGAACACTACGCGGCTGCGCTTTCCCATCGCGGCCAGCCGTCCATTTCCTGCTTCTAGTTTGTGCAAGTTTGACTCCTTCATGAGCTTATTTTGGCTTCTTTGCTTCATTTTGACCAAAACCTGCAAGTAAGCACATAAAGTTAGTTTTCGGGAATACCTTTAGAATTTTTGGCCCAAAACCTAAGCAAACGAGAGCAAATAACAGGCTAAAATCCCTAGTATCATCCGTCCTCAGCTACGGAGATCCAGAGTTTTCTTGGCTTGGCGGTGTATTACCGTCGATTTGTAAAGGGTTTCTCGCCTATGTGGAACCTATAACCATATTGACCTTGAAGGTGCTCCGTTCAGGTGGACTGAGAAGTGTGAGGAGAGCTTTCAAAAGCTTAAGACTTCTTTGACTACAGCCTCGGTGTTTGTTTTGCCTAATGGTTCGGGGTCCTATATAGTGTATCCTGATGCGACATGCATTGGTCTAGGCACAGTGTTGATGCAGGACAATAGGGTGATTGCCTATGCATCTAGACAACCGAAGGTGCATGAGAAGAACTATCATATCCATGACCTCGAGTTAGAAGTTATTGTTCATGCCTTGAATATTTGGTGGCATTATTTGTATAATGTCCCTTATGAAATCTACACTAATCATCGGAGTCTACAGTATCTATTTAAATAGAAGGATGTTAACTTGCGGCAGCGGAGATGGTTGGAGTTGCTTAACAATTATGATATCACCATTCTCTAGCATCCGAGGAAGGCCAATGTGGTGGTCGATGCCTTGAGTCGCAAGGCAGAGAGTTTGGGAAGTTTAGCATATCTACAGATAGTAGAGAGGCCTTTAGCCTTGGATGTGCAGGACTTGGCCAACCAGTTTTTCATATTGGATGTTTCCGAGCCGAGCAGAGCTTTGGCTTGTGTGGTTTATCAGTCTTCTCTTTATGATCATTTCAGAGAGCATCAATATATGACCCTCATCTGCTTGTCCTCAAGGAAAAGGTCCAGCATGGTGATGCCAAGGATGTCACTGTTGGAGATGACGGTGTATTACGGATGCAGGGCAGGCTATGTGTGCCCAATGTAGATGATTTGCGTGAGTTGATTCTCCATGAGGCTCACAGTCTGCGGTACTCCATTCACCCAGGTGTCGAAAAGATGTATCAGGACTTGAGGCATCATTATTGGTGGAGGAGAATGAAGAAGGTCATAGTGGAGTATGTAGCTAGGTTCCTAAATTGTGAGCAGGTGAAGTATGAGCATCAACGGCCATGTGGATTGCTTCAGAAGCTAGAGATTTCGGAGTGGAAATGGGAGCGGATCACTATGGATTTCGTTGTTGGGCTCCCACGGACTCAGAGGAAGTTCGATGCACTTTGGGTGATTGTGGATAGATTGACCAAGTCATCTCATTTCATTCTTGTGGTTACTACTTACTCTTGAAAGCAGCTGATTCGCGAGATTGTCAGGCTCATGGCGTGCCGGTATCTATCATCTCTAATCGGAGTACATAGTTTACATCGCGGTTCCGGAGAACCATACAGCATGAATTGGGTACTCTTATGGAGTTGAGTACAGCATTTCACACTCAAACGTACGAACAGTTCGAGCGCACTATTCAGATATCGGAGGATATGCTTTGTGTGTGTGATGGATTTTGGGGATTATTAGGATCAGTTCTTGCCACTTTCGGAGTTTTCCTAAAATAACAGTTATCAGTCGAGCATTCATATGGCCCTATATGAGGCTTTGTATGGTAGGCGGTGTCGGTCTCCAGTGGGTTGGTTCGAGCCGGGAAAGGCTAGGCTATTGGGTACAGACTTGGTTCAGGATGCTTTGGAAAAGATTAAATGGATTCAGGATCGACTTTGTACATCCGAATCCAGGAAAAAGAGTTATGCGGATCGAAAGTTTTGCGATGTTGCATTCATGGTTGGGGAGCGGGTCTTGCTCCGGGTTACGCCCATGAAGGGTGTTATGAGGTTCGGGAGGAAGGGCAAGTTGATCCCTAGGTATATTGGGACTTTTTAGATTCTTGAGAGGGTTGGAAAGGTGTCTTACAGACTTACACTACCACCTAGTCTCTCTGCAGTTCATCCAATGTTCCATGTTTTCATGCTCCGAAAGTATCACGGTGATCCGTCTCATGTGCTAGACTTCAGCTCAGTCCAATTGGACAAGGTTTTATCCTATGTCGAGGAACCGGTGGCCATTTTGGATAGGTAAGTTCAAAAGTTAAGGTCGAAGAACATCACTTCAGTGAAGGTTCAGTGGAGGGGTCATCCGGTCGATGAGGCAACTTGGGAGATCGAGCATGATATGTGCAGCCGTTATCCTCATCTTTTCACCACTTCAGGTATGTCTCTATACTCGTTCGAGGATGAATTTTTGTTTTAAGTAGGGGGATGTAACGACCCGGCCGGTTTTTTTGAGAATTTAAGTCCCGTTCGGTGGCATAAGGTCCTAATCAGCTTCGTATTATGCGTATTGACTTGCGTGCATGGTTCAGTTATCGAATGATTGGAGTCAAACCGGAAAAAAGGTTCTAGTTTTGAAAGCTTAAGCGGTAAGAGTTGACCGAAATTTGACTTTTGTGTAAATGGCTTCGAAATGGGTTTTGGACGATTGCAACAGCTTGATTTTGGACTTGGGCGTGCATCCGGATTTAGATTTGGAGGTCCATAGGGTAATTTGAAGCATTTTGGCGAAAATTGAAAAGTTGAAGTTTTGGAAGGTTGAGAGGTTTGACCAAGAGTTGAACTTGGTGATATCGGGGTTGGAATGCGATTCCAAAAGTTGAAACAGCTCTGTTATGTCATTTGGGACTTGCATGCAAAATTTGATGTAATTCAGGGTTGATTTGATATGTTTCGGCGCGAGTTGTAGAAGTTGAAAGTTCATAAGTTCATTAAGTTTCATTTTAGATGCGATTCGTAATTTTGATGTTGTTTGATGTGATTTGAGGCCTCGATCAGGTCCGCGTTATGTTTCGAGACTTATTGGTATGTTCGGACGTGGTCCCGAGGGGCTCGGATGAGTTTCGAATAGGTTTGGGTTGTGTTGCGCTCGTTTTTTATGTTTCGACTTCGTTTTTTTAAGAATAAATGATACCATATTAAGATTATGACCTCCAATTTCTGTTTTAATTGAATCATTACATCCGTATCATAATTACGGAGTCATAGCAAAAAGAATCGTTGAATTTGGACATCGTATGAGGAAGTTATGCTCATTTTAGTGTCCAAGAAGAGAGCTGGTGTTGGTGCCTCGCAGATGCAAAGTTGGGTACGCATCTGCGACCCGCAGGTGCGAAAAATTGGTTCGCAAAAGCGTAAATTACAGCTGGAAATGCGCAGGTGCGAATTTATCGTAGCAAAAGCGAAAATCCCCAAGTATATAAAAATCAGATCGCGTTATTTTGGTATTTTGAGCATATCTTGAGTTCTAGAGCTCCGATTGAGGTGATTTTTGCGGCGTTCTTCTCGTCTGTTCAACAGGGTCAGTATCTAACTATAATTTTTGTATTTAATATAATTACATAAGTTCATTTTTGAATTAATTCATATTTTGATTGGAGAATTGGAGGTTTTTATCAAAAACTTTTTTAAAGAGAATAATTGAGGTTTGAACATCGATTCGGAGTAAGAATAGGATGAAATTAGTGTGATTGGTCTCATAATTGAATGGGTGTTCAGATTTTATAAATTTTTTCAGGTTCCGAGGTACGAGCCCGGGGGTCGACTTTAGGGTTGATTTTTAGTTTTGATAAAGATTGAAGCTTTATTATCCGGGATAGTTTCTTATGAGTTTTATTTGCTTTGAAGTTATTTGGCTAGATTTGAGCCGTACGGAGGTTATTTCACTCGAGAATTCCATTTTAGACTAGTGGTCTAGCTTCTTTGAGGTAAGTATCTTGCCTAACCTTTTGTGGGGGAACCACCCAGTAGGATTTGAGTCTTTTATGCTAATTGTATCATGTAAAGTCCGTGTACGTGAGGTGACGAGTACGTGCGCGGGCTTATTCATGGAAAAATTGACCTTTTAGGGCTCGTAGGTTCTTATGTTCATTAAATATGAAGTTTTTTTGTTACGTTAAGTTTTCTCATTTATTAGTTTCACCTCTATGTGTTTTATTTGGAATTAATTGCTTCATATTCAACTCTTATTGTCTATTTGACTCTTGTGTGCCTTAACTGAAGTTGTTGCCTCTTCGATTGCCATGTCATCCTTTCCTAACTACTTATTTTGAAATTATTATTATCTCTTCTGTAATTGTTTATCCTTAATTTGAGGCCATGATTATCCTTTACGTTGTTTATCCTAAATTGTAATTGTTGTGCCTTTTCGTGAGTGCTAAATCCTAAATGATGTTAGTTATCCTTTATCATAGTTGCCTTATCCTTATTTGAAATTATCGGCTCATGATATCTCCCTTGTTGTTGAATTGCCCCTATGTGGAGGTCATTGCTACACAGCATATCTTCCTTGTTGAGCTATTGCTAGGTGATTTCGTTATTTTCTATTGTGTCTTTCCTTGTGAGTTTGTTTCTTCCATTTCTTTGAGTTTTGGAATTTCTGAGTTGATTTTATTTTTGTACTCTTGTGTTATTGTCATTGCTGTTGTACTTGTTGTTGTGATGCACGAAGTTTCTGTCGTGCGGTTGTTATTGTGATGTACGTGGTTTCTGTCGTGCAGATATTACTGTGTTGCACGAGGTTTCTGAGGTGTTATTGTTACTATTGATATTTGCACATGCGGCGTGACAAGGTGGGTTATATATGTGGGTTGCACATGTGGCGAGACAAGGCGGGCATTTACTTTATTATTGCACATGTGGCGAGACAAGGTGCGTTGTGTCAAGGATTAATTTGTGATGACTTGTGATGGCCTGGGGGCATTCTTGTTGTTGATATTATGTGTAATGGGACACTTGCCTGTGTGAGCTTTATATTGTAGAAAATTGTGGGAAAACATTCTACGTGTTGTCCATTTCTTTTTCTATACTTACTAGCTGGCATGAACTATGTTAGAACACTTGCAGAAGCATACACGTAGTTAAGCACTCTTATCAGTTAAGAGGTTTCTTGATATTGTTGAGTACAGATTCACACCCTTATTTATTTGTCTTCTATGTGAGAATGGCACTATTTGGCACGTGAGTCATCAGTGCGATTATAAATTGTAATGAGAGCACAGGATGCCCAGAGTTAGGGTTCAGATATTGGGACCCAAAGTTGTGAATAATCTGAGGTTTGGTACCTCGTGGAGTTTATTGGGAAAAAACCTGGTGTGAAAGCGGTCATTTTTGTTGAGTTGTTATTTGTCCCTTCTGTATCTGTGATTATCGGATTTAGGTTGTGTTTCCGTTCATTCTTCTATGTCATTATTATGGTATTCTGCTAATAGTTGGTGTTTCCCTTTTCTTACTGCAATTACCATATTATTTGCCATATCGCATAGCCTTTATGTAGATATCATACTCTATTGTTCCTATACTTATACTTGTTCAGGTTATTTAGCCCAGTAGGTGTCTTGACTGTTCCTCGTCACTACTCCACTGAGGTTAGTCTTGATACTTGCTAGGTACTACTGTGGTGTACTCATACTACACTTCTGTACATTTTTGTGCAGATCCAGATATTGCAAAGTCATTGATCATTAGCTAGCAGTGCAGATTGTTGCTGTGGAAACTCAAGGTAAATCTGATGCTGCGTTCGCATGCTTCGGAATCACCTTTTGATTTTGTATTCATACTGTTTATCTTATTTCAGAACAGTTGTATTTAGAAATTTGTAGCAAACTCTGTAGAACTTATGACTTGTACTACCGGTTTAGGAAATTTGTAAATTTGATAGAGATTTCTATTTCAAAAATTGTTAGATATTATTTAATTATTGTTGTTATTCAGTAAGTGTTAGGCTTACCTAGTCCGTAAGACTAGATGTCATCACGACATGCAACGGAGGAAAAAAATTGGGTCGTGACAATGGCTAGAAAAAGTAAGCAATTAATATGAGTCGCTATTTGTGTAGTATCCTAAAATAATTAGCATAAAATACAAAAGGATGGTCAATTATAATATAGCATATGCTTTTACACTACTTTAATTAAAAATTCAAATGCTTCCATGATCTATATTAAGCTTTATGATTTTTATGATTATTAGGGTGTTTTGATACTAAAAAGTTTATTCTACCTTGAATAATTATTTTCTAGCCCAGTTCTTAAATTTTAGTTAAAAATTATTCTACTTTTACTAGTTATGTGAAATATAGTGGAATTACAAAAAGTGTATACATAATATATTATTTAATTTAAAAGATAGTATGAATTTTGAAACACTTTATTTTTTCAAAATGGTAGATAAGAAAGTTTCAAGTGGTTGTAGTGGGAAATAAGCACATCGTTTGAAATGATATTTTAAGGTTATAAAAACTATATAAAAAAGCTACAATAGTATATCTTTTTCTCAATAAGATTCATGTGCATTGTGCTATATGTGATGCATCCAAAAAGTAGACGATATTCTGTTATTGGAGACATAACATCAATAAATTTTCTAAGTGGAAACGAGAAAATTGAAACATAAAAAATTCTTGTGAACATGAAATATGAGAAATTAAAAGTTGAAGTTGGTGATATTTTGTATTCTGTCAGTTTCTCAAAACATAAAAAGATTGAAAAAAACTAACTTTTTGGATAATTGTTGTTTACAAATATCATATAAGACTGGAATATTAGATGTTTTATAGGCGTATAACTGTCAATCGCTTCTAGAAGACAAAAATCGATCGAAATAAATGATATTTATAAAAATGTTTAATTATAGACTGACATATAATAAAAATATAGCGGAAAAAAACTATATATAATGTAACTACTTGCATATATTAATATCTCTCGAACATATATTAAATTATAAAACGTACTAATAATCTTAAATTGGATCAATTATTTAATGTATAGATAAATAATAAAAAAATACCGCAAAAGAAAATCTCGCATCACATAATATAAAACCTTCACTAGTATCATAATGTGACAAAAGGAATCAAAGGCGGATCCAAAATAGCACGGGCTAGCTAATTTTCGAACTGGTCATTCAAAAATAGTCAGTGTTTGCCAAGTCATTGAAAAATAGCTACTATTTTATTGCAACAAAGACCGGCCCAGCATAATGCACTGGAGTTCGGTGCACCTGTGTATGAACTTCCAGCATATTTCCAGCATAATATACTGGAGATTCGAGCACCTGTGTATGAACGTCCAGCATATTATGCTGGACCGGTATACTTTGTTGGAACTCCAGTATAATATACTGGAGATCCAGTATACTTTGTTAGTACTCCAGTATAAGTATATTATGTTGGAATATTTTTCGGATTTTGAACAGTGTTTTCGTTCAAATTTATCTTTACATGAAAAGTGGCTAAATTTTAATTACTTTTGAAACTGTAGATATTTTTGAATTATCACTTGTAAATTTTACTATTTTTAAATTTCTCCCATGGAGCTGCAGCTACCGTATTGATAAAAAAAATTAACCACTTTAAAGCTGCTCTTTAAAACATGGTCGTAACTGGCTAAAGTTGCACTCTTTATTGTTGTGGCCATGTATTAAAGAGCAACCTTAAGAGCAATTATTTGTGCAAATGGACCGAATATTGAAGACCACAATTTTGGCCAATTGGTCATTGACGGGGCAAGTGCACATATAGCCATTTTCATGGATACTATTTAGAAATAAAAAAATTACGTGACACATTAAATATTTACAATGTATTTATCTTTCATAACTATATTTTCAACAAATTTATCATTTATAGCTATATTTGAATTTATAGCAAATCCATGAAATAGGAGATTAATTGTTTAGAACTAAAATAAGAGAGCAATAAGATCTTGTAGTTCAATGGTTAGAGCGCCTACTTAGTTAGTATAGGTCTTGATTCGACTCTTCAGACAAGACACTTTTGTTCCAAAAAATTAAACTAAAAAACTAAAATTTAGAATACACTGACTAATTTTTAAATAGCAACCCGTTAAAGTGGTTATGTTATTTCTACGTCTATTATTTGGGCTCTGTAGCACTCGAATTCTGCAAAAGAACACATTTGCTGGATTGGACCCATAAACAATTTTTTATCCGAAAATGGAAACATTATTATCTTTTTTTATCTTTTCCTTTCTTTTTTATTTTAAAATAATAATTCTGGTGCATTTCTCTTTCACATGGAAGATCTTCCTCATGTCCCTGCCATGTGTGATGATTCAAGGGGTCATTTTATAAAATTAAACTCTGTTCTATGCTTAATAGTCGTAAAAAGATTAAAATTAAATACCTCAATTTGCGTACGCAGTCCGGGCGTGAAACCGGAAAGCTTTTAAGTGGAAATATAAGACATAGTGATTTTTAGAATTTAAATTTGATAAAAGTTGACTTTGGTCAACATTCTGAGTAAACGGACCCGGATTTGTGTTCCGGCGATCCCAGGAGGTCCGCAGTAAAATATGGGACTCGGGCATATGCCCGAAAACGAATTCTGAGGTCCCAAGTCTTAGAAATCAAATTTTGAAAGAAATTATTTTGCTGAAATATTTGTGAATTAAAGAAAAGAAATAATGCTAAAAATCATTGGTATCGGGCCCATATTTTGGTTCAGAGCCCGGTACAGCTTTGTTATGATATTTAAAGTTTAACTGTGAAATTTGGTGAAACACGGAGTTCGTTTGACGTGATTCGGACATCCGATTGAGAAATTATGAACTTTAGGAGTTCTTGTTGAAAATGATGAATTTTGAGGTTTAATTCATAGATTTACATGTTATTTTCATGATTTTATTACACGAGCAAGTCCGTATGATATTTTTAGACTTGCGTGCATGATTTGTTTATAGCCTCGAGGGCTCGGGTGAGTTTCGGATAAGCCACGGGATGTTTTTCACTTAAAAATAACTGCTGGTTTTTTTTCAGTTCTAGTGTCCAGGTATTTTGACCTGTACGATCGCATAGGAAAGTCTGCAATCACACAGAGTAAAATTTGATGCATGTTTGGTACAATGTGCGAACGGAGCTTATTGCTTGCGATCGCGGAGCACAGCCTGGCCAAGCTGTGTGATCGCACATCCTACAGTGCGCACTGAGTAAATTAGGCCTGGGGGAGGGGAGGTCAATACCCTGTGCGATCGCACCCCTCCCCATGCGAATGCACTGCACAAATTTTGCTATACTGTGCGATCGCACCTCTTTATACGCGATCGCACAATTGCCCAGCCCAGCTAATATAAATACTTGTTAAAGAACGGGCAGAACACTTTCTTCTCCAAATTTTCGAAGTTCTAGCCCTAAAAATGATTTTTCTTCAGCAATCTTCATCCCCAATTCATAGGTAATCAATTTCGAACCTTGTTCTTTCAATTCCTTACTATTTTGTATCACTTTTAAAATAAAAACAAAGAATTTTCATGGTAAAAATTTAGGTTTTGGGTAGAATTAGGGAGTTTTGTAAAAATCGAATTTTTATATCAAATTAAGGTCGGATTTCAAAACTAATGGCATATTTGGGTTCATGGGTGAGTGGATAAACGTAATTTGGTCCGAACCCCGAATTTAGACCAAGCGGGCTCAGGGTTGGGTTTTGACTTTTTTTGAGAAAACTTAGGAAAAATTATATTCTTCAATAAAGTTAGTTCCTTTAGAATTAGTTAATGATATTAAGTTAATTGTGATTATATTCGAGCAATTTAGAAGTGAATGCAAAAGGAAAAGCGATAATTGAGCAGTGAGTGACCTGCGATATTGAGGTAAGTGTTTGGTCTAACTTTGGCTTGAGGGAATAGGACTCCCCACTTGTTTGCTATGTGAAATGCATGGGCATGGTGTATAGGTGTGGTGACGAGTATCTATGCACCACCCAAATTAATTGTTAAACATGATTCCCCTTCTCGTTCCCAACTTAATTGATTATTGTCCTAATTGTTATCTGTTCATTATTGCTTCTATGATTATTTGGCCTTGTTGATATGTTGTTAGATATTATTGTAATTATTTGGAAAGAGTTTTGATTGTTTGAGTTGGTTTCCTTGTGATATGTATACCGGTTTAGAGGTTTGGTATTATTTTTACGAATAATACATATATATATATATATACGTTCCTGGTGGTTCCGTTTTGATAATATTGAGAAAGTTGTGAGAAATGCAGTCTAACTGTTTCGTAATTCTTGTTGTTAGTGTGTTAAAAATGTTAGTTGTTCTCTTGAGTTTATCTTAGTATATAAAGACTGAGCTGGATTGACAGCGTTACAGTGTTTACTTATATTCTGGTTGGTTTTATTGTGAAATGATATTGGTTAAAGCTTACGAGTTATATGATTTTCTGTTTGAAATTGTGGAAATAACAGTATTGTGAAAGGCTTGGCCTGAATTGTGAATTTTTTTATGAATAAACTGATATGTTATGTCTGTTGGGAGAGAGTTGCACGCCGNGTGGGATCGGGTTGCACGCCGCAACAGGAGCAATAAGGGTGATATATTTAGGGAGGAGCAATAAGGGAGGACAGGTGGGAGCGGGTTGCACGCCGCAACAAGGAGCGACAAGGGAGGACATTTATATTTTTACTGATTTTCAAAAAAAAATAAAAATTTGAAAAGCTAAATGTTTATTTTTACTATTTTGTTTTCTTGAAAAACGAAGATTTGAAACTTCCTATTTTATATTACTATTTTCATATTTTGGCACTACTTTTATTCAAAGATAAAGTTTGAAAACGTGGAAATTATGGAGGATTGGTTATAGCTGAGACCTGAATGAGGCGGTTGTGTTACTTTATTATTGTTGCAGTATTTGAATTGATGTGTTTAGATTTCCTTCATGTTTTACAATTATTGTCTCAGATATATTTTCTTGTTCGTGTAGAATTGTTTTATTGTGTTATCGTATATATATTAATATCACAGGTTTATTGTTAAAGCCCCGCCTTAGCCTCGTCACTACTTCGTCGAGGTTAGACTCATCACTTACTCCGTATATGGGGTCTGTTGTACTGATACTACACTCTGCAATCTTTTGTGCAGATCCAAGTACTAGCCAGCAGTAGAGTTTTTTAGAGCATCCATATATTTATTCGGAGACACGAGGTATATCTGTCAGCATTCGCAGTCTTCTCCTATTTTTATAAAACTGTTTTAGTATATTCAGAACAATTATACCATTTCTTTTGGCCATTATTTGTAGTATTCTTTAGTAGTTCGTGGATTGTGACACCAGACCCTGGGGTAGTCTTAGAGTTGTTTACATAATTAGTTCGTGATCCGTTTTATTTAAATGGTTATCATTATTATTTTATTTTATTGTTGTTGGGAATTATTCTAATTGAGTTCCTTTGGAAGTTATTTGTTTATGCTTAAGTAATAAATTAAGAAAATAAATTATTCGAGTTCTAATATTGATTTGCCTAGCAAGTGTGGTGTTAGGCGCCATCACGATTTCTGAGATCGGGAATTTGGGTCGTGACACCATGATATACAAACACATGATATCAGAACAAGAACAACAGAAAGAAAGAATTTTAGTACAGATTCGACTCTCAAATGATCAATAATTTCGACATAAAAAGCCTATTATTACTACTTAATTATTCGACATACTAACACCAACAGAGATACAATATTCATCCTCGAATATTAAGAATTAATTTTACCTTTTCTATACGATTTGCTTTTGATATAGTTATTGGCACAACTGAGAGAAGAAAGAAATCTCACTATGAAAAGGAATAAATTGTAAATAGAAGGGTTAAATTTATTTTAAAAAACTGAACTATAGTAGAAGTAAAATGCATATATTTTATATTCTAATAATGCTATTAATTAACAAACCTCAAAAGACCTAGAACGTCATGGAAGTAATTCATACAAGTAATACCCACACAAAAAAGCGCTTAATTAGAGAATGAAAGTAGTTCAAATTTTCTCAAAAGAAATCAATAATAAAGGATAAGTAAAATATTAATTAGAGGATATGGACATTTATGTTCTTTAACCTAACAAAAATTAGTTGCAACAACCAATTTAATGAGATTGTTCCATCATTTCCATACATATCATAGTAACACCACATAAAGATATACTTCTCATGTATTTTTGATGCATTACGGAAGCTACCATAATTAGAAACTTCATTGGTAGCTCAAAATATATTGCACCTACTCATTAAAATATCAGAAGAATTCGTCTAATATTATTCCAAAAGTATAAAACTATTTAAGTTTCCACCAAATATTGGTTGCTTGTCCACTTCTTTTAAAAAGTAGTAAATACATAATTAAACATTCTATTGGGAGGGAAAAAGAAAATTCAAAAAATGACTCAAAAATGAATTAACCCTTACAATATCTTGTAGATATCTTTTTTCTTTTTTCTTTTTTCTTTTTTTTCAGTTGGCCCAACCAATTATATATATATGGACATTAAAAAGACAAACAAAACGGACCTACTAGTGTACATGTCATTCATTCATCTACCTAACACTTTCAATCTAAAATCAATTCCATAAAAAATAAAGATAAAAACTATGCTTCTATTCCAATTTAAATTATGTAAGAAACAACCCATCACCCCTTTTAGTTTAAAGGAAGATAGTAGGACAAAACATATGGATCTTTAGGTGAGAAAACTTATCCAAAAAGGTTGACACAAACACAAATTTAATTTCACAATCCTTTAATTTAAGAGGAAGAAAGCAGAAGCTGCCAACTTTGTTAGGTATGAGTAACATGGGATCTTTGCCTTTTTTATTGGCCATGTTCTAGAAGAAAATCTCATCTATCCATTTCATTGTTTCATCTCAACCAAGAATTTAAATATTCACTATAATCATGTCCATTCTTGACTTCATCAATAATATCTCAAAAACTAAAATACAGTACATTTTCTTAATCCCCCTTGAAGTTTTGATACTTACATAGACTACCTTTATAGTACTGACATTACAAAATCAGCCCCTCTTTAGTCATTAAAGTTGTATAAAGAGTCCAACAGAAACTTATATATGTATATGTATATATATATATAGACACACACAGAGTCTTATAAAGCAACTTGCCCTTGCATATTTTGTTTTGTTTGGATTTGATCCATCATGTATATGGAAAAAAAATAACTTGATTTTCATGTATGTTTTGCAAGTAAATTTCACAAATAGTCATATAACTATGATATTTTTTTACCAAAGCCATATAATTATATTTTTTCACACAAAAATCATAAAACTTTTTTTACTTCACAAAAAATCATAGTGACCGAAAAATATAATTTTCCTGTAATATTTTTGTATGCTGCATCTTTTTATTTATTTTGAATCTAATAAATAATAACCCAATTAAAATAGAAAAATGACCCAACCTAACCCGATCTCATCCGACCCATTATCCATATACATAGATTAAGATAATATTAAAAGTGAAACCCCCAAAACACGATACTTTTATCTTTTCTTTTCCTTTTTAAGATTTTCATTCAAAATGATAGCATTATTGCTTCAGTCTCTCTAATTATCCGTACCTTTTTTTTAATCAGAAACTTATGCATTCCAAACTAAGTTTTTTTTGGTGAAGAATTCACTTGTAATATTATTTTACTTTATGTATATGGGTTTTGAATCTGGCCAGGTTGTGTAATGTAGATTGATTGATCGGTCGAAACTAATTGCATTCATTAACCAAATATGTACAAAATATGTAAATTATATGTATATAATAGTTAATACACACACACATATATATAAAATTGAGCTATTATTTGTTATACTGAAACAAACATAAAATAAGAAAATACTTATGAAAAGATGTGTTTACCTGTCACTATGATTTTTTGAGCAGTAGTAAAATTTTTGTAATTTTTGTGTTAGAAAATATAGTTATATGATTTTGGTGAAAAAAAGTGAATGGTTATATAATCATTTCACTGTGAAATGTACCCTATTTTTCTTAGAGTTAGTCCCTCATATTTTTCTAGTAAAGTGGATAAAGTTTTATTTTTTAGTCCCTCATTTTATTTTGCAATGACAATAACATGTTTCAAGCATCAGAACTCATATTTTATTTGATAATATAACACAATATATAAGCAAGTGAATTAAGTTGTCCGGTCTAATTTTTCTTAAAATAAAAAAATTGTAGACTTTCAATTGTACAAAATATCATGTAACTTTCTACTATTATCATAGAGGAATATTTGTAATTATCAAAACCTCTGAGGTGGTGGTAAAATTATTTCAAACATAAATCCCCATAACCCAAAAAAAAAAAAAAAAAAAAAACCATATTGACGTAAAGGACTTACTATTAAAGAGGTAGTAGACCCCAGGAATTGATGAGAAGAGACATAGGTAGTTGTTGTAATATCTGAGCTCACTCACTTACCAACCACTGCCCCATCTGTCCTTTGTCTTTGTCATATTTGTCCCTTTCTTTGTGTATCAATCCATGGCCACGCGGAAGTTCTTGGTATTCATATATATAACAAAATTCTATTGGTTTGAAACTCGAATCCCAACCATTGAATATGAGTTATGGGTTTATAATTTGATATATTTTTCAACAATGTTAGTAATTATATACAGATAAATTCAGGTCCCTATCAAAAGTTACGGGGTTCAGCTGATATATCTTGCAAGTGATATGACCTTTTATGGTCGTGTTTGAAAACAATTTTAAGAACATAAAGCAGAATATTTTCGATATGCATATAGTTGAGACAATTGTGCTAGTGTTGAAACTTGACACCTAAACACTTGAATACTGCACGTATTATTCTTTGGATATATTTAATTCTCTTAATTGTGACTAAGAAATTTTTTCGATCGTAATTATCCTTTTCAAAGCTTCGGGTCTAGTTTTTATTTAACTAGAATAGTTAAAAATTAAGCATCTCACCAATTCATTATTAGGAAAATTTCACATAAGAATAATTGGACTCCCTATTTTTTTAATTTTATAGCTCATATTTTAATTACAATCAACTAACCCAAAAATAATATACTAAGATTCAATATCCAACTCTAATAGATTCTCGAAATTACTATTTAATATTTAAAAAGATTGCTCAAGCTTTTAAGTTAATATTCGAATCAGTAATTGTGACTCAAATATAATTAGTTCAACAAACCAAATCCATTTAGATGGTGAAAATTAGATTTTTAACAAGCTTAAATATGTGAGTTTAAATTTCGAATTTGTTTTTGTGAGAAATTTGGAGTGAGTGTTATTTAGACTTGTTAGAAATAGTACGAGGAGATTGCATATAAAATTTGAAGTCATTTAATGGAGATTTAGACTGGTTTTGAGCAAGAATTGCAACTGAAAATCACAGAAAAAGTTCGTGTATAGACGCTTGTATAAATATGTATAAAAGTGTATAATAGAGTATAAGATGTGTTTATACACTCATATACACTATTATAGAAGATTATACATAATTATACAAAAAACTGACTTTGCCTTCTTCCTTGCGTCTTTTCTGAAATTTAGCTCAAATCTTGCTCAAATCTACTCAAAATCACTTCAAATTTAAATTTTGAACTCCTTTTGATATTTTCAATCAATTGGAACACCACCCAATCCAAACAACTAACAATCTCAAAAATCCTATTTTCAAAAGCAAAGCTCTGAATGACCTTCAATGATGGACTTCTACTCTTCAATTTTATTACATTGTAACCAAGTGACACATGGGAAGAAGCAGAAAATACACGGCCCCTTGAAGCATATGTAGAAGATGTGAGAAGAAGCAAGAGTGAAAGCAATGGTTGTGAGAACACAATATTAACTCCATAATTTTTAGAAGCAATGGTTGTAAGAACACATGTTTTGAATTTGCCAGTGCTTTCAAAATATGTACAATATGGACTAGGTTGATTAAAATTTAAAAACATTGACTATTTTTTATTATGGCGTGAAGTCAAGTGTATTTTCTATTTACTACCACCTTCTGTATATATTATCTATTACGATTTTTGTACACCCTTTAAGAAAGATGTTTAGTAACCATAAATAGCAGAGAATTTGTCTAAATATCTTAATTATATCTCTCTTTGGATGTCTTACTTAGCTAAACCAATTTACTAATTGGAGCAATAAGCGTGAATTTGAATAAATAAATAAATAAAAATATTCTTATTCCATAAATATTTTGAAACAAATCTAATTTATGAGAACGGTTAATATTTTTGACTGAAGAAAGTAATAGGTATATTTCCGGATAAAATTTAGCTTGAAACCATATAATATTATCTGAACTTCGACCAACATGATGAATATATAATTGAAGTGAACAAATTTCTGTCTGCATGTATGTAAACCTTTCTTGGCCATTTAGCAAATAGCGAATATCAAGTATGGTATTTCATTATTTTTTTTCTCCATCCTCTGGACTTACCTTCAAGGACATAAAGCATTTCAAAAAAAACATCTACTGTGTTAATTAGCTAATTAAAAATTTTGAATTTTGAATTTTGATCAAAGGCCAATAAAAAAATTGTGGAGCAGGTAATATGTAAGAAAAATGTCTTTGTATCGTCTAGAAGAAAATAGCAAACAGTCACTACGTGCCATTGAAAGAATTGGTAGGATAGAAATATTATTAATCTAAGAAGCCAATATAATAGTGTAGGTGCAGGTTGACACTCAAAGTTGTTTGTCTTAGTTAAAAATGATGATTTCATTTGACGAAGACGGAAAATATAAATAACTAACATTACTTTTTTCAGTTTTGCTAAGGTCAAGAGTATATGTGATTAAATTCACTCCATCGAGATCACAGTATCTTTTTATATTTTTTAATATTAAAGTTTCTATCACATGATGTTTTTCGGTTATTAGGTGGTGAACTAATTGGTGTTATCCTGTTTTTGTTTACATAAGCAAGGTATTAATATACTAAACTTCCATAAATTAAACTGTTGGACTTTAAAGCCATTGGGTTTTAAAGACAAGGAGTGTGAATTGGAAAATGGAGGGAAATGAAAANCCTACTTATCCAGATGCAATTAATCCTTACTTGCAAATCACACAGCGTCCATCTATGATCATTCTTGTTACAGCCATTCCCATTCATGTGGGGGATTGTTGGACTTTAAGCATTGGGCTTAAAGACTTTAAGCATTGGGCTTAAAAGTCTAGGAGTGTGAATTGGGAAATGGTGGGAAATAAAATGGAGGGAAATGAAAATTTGAATCAAGTGAGCTTTTGTCATGAACTTTGTACCACATTGGTGAAAGACAACTACACTTGTGTGTATAAATATAGGATCACTTCTTAGAGCTCTTAAAAGGAGTTGAAGAGAATGAACTCTCGCGCCGTCGTCGTCGCTCGGCTTCGGCTTCGGCTTTGGCTTCGGATTTGTCAAACGATCGATAAGATTATTTTTGGACAAAAGTTATTTAATTAATTATTTAAGAATTAATTAAATGCCAGTCAGTTCATTAACGGAATTAACTGAAGCGTATAATCCAAACGCTGCCTTTCCTTCTGAACAGACACCTCTTCCTGAACAGACATCACACTGCCTATAAATTCCGAGGCATGGCTTCCTTTTCACTCGCTGAAAATCCAGAATTTCCTACTAAAAATCCTGCATTCTACTTCGCAGTCTCTCTCTCAAATTCGTAAGTGTGATTTTGCTTCATTCTTTGAGTTCGTTGATATCCTGCAATTTGTATTGCTACTGTTGCAGGAAGGTTTATTCCGTTTCATCCTGCGAGGATTTAATCTATTACCTTGGCAACTTGTGAGGGGGTTAAAATTCCTTTAGGACGCACAAGGAAATTGTGGACTCGGAATATTTCATATCATTTACAGATTCTTTGTTTCTTCTAACAGTTTGTTTTAACACAGTATCGACAACAAGCTTAAGGAGTAACAAGCTTAAGGAATTTTATTATTAACGTTTCTGTGGTGAAATTTATATTGAACTGTTTTATATATATCTGGCTTGGAGACTAAAGCCTTGTGCTTTCTACTCCAACAATTGTTCTGTCCGGTTTAAAGTATATCAAAACTTTACCGGACTAATAAACGTACGGGTTTGAAGTATATAAAAACTTCACCATTGTTACGTGTTGTATGTTTGGTTTGGTATTCAGTTTGAAGATATCAAAACTTCACTGATTTAACGAAGTTCTGTTTGTTTCCAACCCTACAGAAACATGACGAATGAAAACCAAATTAATGAAAATGTTGCTGGAGCGGGTGCTTCATCAAGTGTTGCTGCTTCGTCAAGACCAACACATACAATGGCACCAGCAGAAAAACCCGGGAAATTTTGCGGTACAGACTTCAAACGTTGGCAGATGAAGATGTTATTTTATCTAACTACACTAAACCTGCAACGATTCATCAAGGAGGATGTTCCAGTTGTGGGGNATCACTTCTTAGAGCTCTTAAAAGGAGTTGAAGAGAATGAACCCTCGCGCCATCGTCGTCGCTCAGCTCGGCTTCGACTTTGGATTTGGATTTGGAAAACGATCGATAAGATTATTTTTGGACAAAAGTTAATTAATTAAATAATTAAATGCCAGTCAGTTCATTATTAACTGAAACGTATAATCCAAACGCTGCCTTTCCCTTCTGAACAGACATCTCTTCCTGAACAGACATCACACTGCCTATAAATTTCAAGGCATGACTTCCTTTTCACTCACTGAAAATCCAGAATTTCCTACTGAAAATCCTGCATTCTACTTCGCAGTCTCTCTCTCAAATTCATAAGTGTGATTTTGCTCCATTCTTTGAGTTCGTTAGTATCCTGCAATTTGTATTGCCACTGTTGCAGGAAGGTTTATTCTGTTTCATCCTGGAAGGATTTAATCCATTACCTTGGCAACTTGTGAGGGGATTAAAATTCGTTAAGGACGCACAAGAAAATTGTGGACTCGGAATATATCATATCATTTACAGATTTTCTATTTCTTCTAACAGTTTGTTTTAATATAGTATCGACAACAAACTTCTATATATGCTATACGTGACATTCTTATTGAGCAAAAACTGTTTGAAATAGTCTAAAAGGAAAAAAAGAAAAGGACCTAACAATCAATAGACAACAATATCTTGATCTTCTAATAGCTGCAGAATATATATATATATATATAT
>ML371261.1:9770-51058 GCA_005239525.1 Nicotiana knightiana | reverse complement strand
CTTTGGTTTTCTATCTAGTACGACGGTTTTTTAACCGTTTGTCAAGCTGGCCTATGTATAATAATAAAAATTTCTTTCTATTTATATTATTATATAATTATAAGAAAAATGGAAAGATTCGCTTTCTTTTAACCGGCTCCCCAAGCCTACATGAATGACATGAACCATCAAAGTCCTGCAAATGAAGACTTGGCCCTATCAAGCCTGCTTTCCTCGATAAAAGCCCACAGAAGGGCCAATTTTTCTTTCTTCTTTCATTTGCCTTTCCTGCATCTTTCTTTCTATCCATAGGTCGGCTTCGCGCAAATAGATCTTTGCCGGGGGAGATTGATGCCCCTTGAGGTATGCCCTTCCCGTGGGTTGTTCCTTTATCTGTCTTTTTCATCCAGTGCCATAGGCCTAATTTCTAGTAATATATAAATAGTTTAGCCCAGTGTTTTTTGGGTAAGGTGTTCAAGTAAAGAGTAGAATTGATAATTATAAGTGTTGACAATTTTAGTACATATGTATAGCTAGGTAGACCATTTTGAAATCCAGAGCTAATTAAGTATTCAAATATATAAGGATTTTAGTTTAACAAGGCCGATTCGAGAGTCACCCAAACTCAATATCATATTTTTTTAATGCGAAACATAGACGTTTATGTAAAAATCAATAAAATTTCAGCAAGTTTTAAATTTGAGCCCACAATTTTAAAATATATTTAGTACTAGGAACCTCGCTCTTAAAGGTCAGCCATCAAAATAAAATCAGAGATCTGTGTTTGTTTTGTTCTATTTACACATTCTTTACAACATGATCCGTGTCATTTAATTCTTTGTAATCGATTAGTCACCAGTTTCTTGATTATTATTTAATATTTATTTTATTACATAAGTAAAATTATTTATAAATAATATGATTTTGTAACTATCTCTTACTCGCATATAGAACTTCAACGTAAAAAAAAAATGGGGATTTTTTGCAAAGACCCACTCACCACAAACTATCTGCTCACCCCTACTCATAAAGTTTTTCTCCATACCAATTTTTTTAGCCAAGTCAAAATCAAGTCAAGCCAAGTCAAACCAAGCCGAGCGAAGCAAAGCCAAATCAAGCTAAGTTAGATTGGATAATTAGTTTTAACTGGATAAATATATATCGTAAATAGTTTTAAAATGGTGAGAAGGATAATTATTTTAAGTTCAATGGGTAATTTGCATAAATTGCTCTAAAATTAAAAAAAAAATATGGACCAACCTTGAGGCAAAGCTTATCATTTCCAGCTGGACTTCCTTAAAAAAGAAGTTTCTTTTTCGGATGACCTATTAAAATAGGAACTTAGGAATAAAGAATCCCATACTACACTGTATTAGCACATGACCATCCCCCAACCCATGCCTCTCCACCAACCTTTAACTAACACTGTTTTTTCTCAATTTTCTTTTCCTTTTTTCCTACTATTTTAAATAGAGATTAGGTTACCTACCTTCCAAACATGTCACATGTTTTCTTTATCCTTTTGCCCTTTTCTTATACTTCTTTTGTCTCTAGAAGCACATTGTGTTCAAAGCTAACAAACACAACCAATAAAAAGGTGAGGTTATATTCCAGTTTACTTTATTTGGGTTAAAAAAATATAAGGGAGATTCCCTTATTTCCCACTCAATCCAAGCAAAACTCAAATCTCACACAACTAACATATAGTATTATTCTCTTATAGTGAGTTGGTTGTGTTATTAGGTGGAGGAAAATCCGCCATTCTTTCTGGAACCTTAGTATAAAGCACTGGATTCCCAACAGACACATTTATTATATTTTTGCATTTAAACAAATATTTGACAGCTTAACCATTGGCCAAACGCCACTTGATCCGATTCCAATGCTACTCCTTTTTTTCGTTTCGTTCTTTTTCTATTTGATGGCAATATAAGTAAGGATTTAAAAAGTAAAATTGAAAGTCCGGGGGAGACAAACTCAAAATAATTGTCTTGACACCACATGCATTTAATTTTTAATTTTTTTAAAAATATTTTACTATGACTTTTCTAATATACTGTTCACAATTAAGAATTAAGTGAATCGAAAGTATTAGTGTAATGACCTGATAGGTAAATTTGAGTTTTAGCCTTTATCTCTGCGTTCCGAGACCTCGAATAGCTTCATTTAGTCTTCCTCGATTTGTGCACATTGTCAGTGTCTTTTCTCGGAAGATTTTTAAATGAAAAATAGAAGAAAATGTGAAATTTTGTATTAAAACTCATTTGAGTTGACTACGGTCAACATTTTGTGTAAGCGGACTCGAATATGTGTTTTGATAGTCCTGGTGGGTCTGTATCGTGATTTGGGATTTGGGCATATGCCTAGAATCCAATCCGAAAGTCCCTAACTTGAATTAATGTGATTTGTTGAAAACTAGTAAATTGAAGGCTTAAAGAATTCCGAAGTTTGACCATAGGTTGACTTTGTTACTACCGGGTTTGGATTTTGGTTCCGGAACTTGAAAGAGGTTCATTTCACTTTTTATGACTTGTCTATTGGTGCAAAACGGAGTTGATTTGACGTGATTCAGATGTCCAGTTGCAAATTTGCAATTTTTTGAGTTTCTTTAAAAATTTCATACATTCTGATGTCTGATTCATAGTTCTAGGTGTTATTTTTTTTGCTTTGATTGTGCGAGCGAGTTCGTATGATGTTTTAGATTTGTGCTGATTTTTTTGGAGCTCTGAGGGCTAGGGTGAGTTTCATATGTGTTTTAGAGTGTTTGAGAGAGTTTTGGTGTTGCTGCTGTGTTCTGGTAATGCAAGTCTCGCAAATGCGAGAATGGAAATCGCATTTGCGAGGAATGGCCTAGTCTGTTATGATTGCATTTGCGAATATTTTGTTCGCAATTGCGAAGATGGCCTGAGAACAGCAGAGATCGCATTTGCGATCATTTGATCACTTTTGTGAAGTTCCAACATTCGCATTTGCGAACTAGTCGTCGCAATTGCGATGACAACAGAGATGTGGAGAGTTCGCTTTTGCGATGGCTTCTTCGCATTTTAGTCGCATTTGCAACAGATGCAACAGGGCAAAATGTTGGGTCTAACCTTGATTTGAGGGAATTAGGAACTCTTGAACTATATGTTATGTAAGTTACGTGTGTAACGTCATATATGCGAGGTGACAAGTGTATATATGCCGTCAAAATAATTGTTTCCATAATTTCTCATATTTCATAAATTATCTTATTTCATGCATTAATTGTTACATGCTTTAATTGCTTTTTATGCCGTAAATTGCTACTTGTCGTTAGTTATTCTTATATTGAATTGTCAGTCCCTTCCATGACTCTGTGGTTAATTGCTACTTGCCTAAATTATCTTACTTGCACACCTTAATTGTCTCGTACTTAATTTGTCTTGTGCCTTTTGTATTACTTGTAACAATCTTTCGATTAGTACGTGGTTCCTTTATTGCTTTGCTTTCATATTCTTTAATTGTAGAGATTCTTGTAATTGAGCTATTGGATTGATTACATTAATTGAAATTATTTATGGATCGGGTTGCACGCCACAACGGTTGTGATATGGTGGAATAAGAGAGGACATTGATATTGATTATGATGATATGGTGGGATCGGGTTGCGCTCTGCAACGGTTGTGTACGTAATACTTGTTATTGATAAATTATGACATTGTGAAATAAGAAAGGATTGTGATATTGATTTTGATGATATGGTGGAACTGGGTTGTGCGCCGCAACTGATTTTATATGTGATTCTTGATATTGTTAAGTAATGTTATGGTGGAATAAGTGAGTATTGTATATGTAAGGTTGCATCGGGTTGCGCACCGCAACTGGTTGTGTATGTTGTATCCGTTGTTATTATTGTGTTGGTTTCCAGTTTGTTATATGAAGTTTTAAGATCGGTTATTCTGGTTTCTCTGATTGCGAGAATTGAGCTCATTTTCATAAATAAGTCGCTTTACTTTCATTTCCTGTTTTTCCTTCCATGTTGTTATTATGTAACGACCCGGTCGATCGTTCCGCGAGATTAGCCTCGTTTTCCATGTTTATGCTTTGTCATGTGTTGCTTAGCCTATTTATGATGTGTTGGGTCGGTTGGTTCGGGTCCGGAGTGGTCGTGGGTGAGAAATGAGACACTTAGTCTCTTAAGTTGACCTTATGGTTGGAAAAGTCAACCGAGAGTTGACTATTAGGTAAACAACCTCGGAATGCGGATTTTAGGGCGTGGATAGCTTCGTTAGGTGATTTGGGACTTAGGAGTGTATTCGAAATGTGGTTTAGAGGTCCGGAGTAGAATAAGGCTTGAATTGGTGAAATTGAGTTTTTGGCAATTTTCAGTCGGCAGTGGAAAATTAGCTATGGGAGTCGGAATGGAATTCTGAAAGTTGGAACAGGTTCGTAGCGTCATTTTGGATGTGTGTGTAAATTTTCAGGTCATTCGAACGAGTTTTGGGTAGTTTCGCATCGTTGGTGATTTTGAAAAAGTTTGAAAATCCTTAGGCTTGAATCATGGGTTGATTTGATGTTTCGATGTTATTTTGACGTGTTCCAAGGGTTCGACTAAGTTCGGCTGATCATTTGTGACTTATGGGTACCATTAGTTGAGGTCCTGAGGGCCTCAGGATGAGTTCAGATGGTTAACGGGGGAGTTTTTGGCCTTAGAGGGTTGCTGGTGTGATATGTTCTGTGATTTCCGCAGATACGGAGGGTGGCCGCAGGTGCGGTCACCGCAGGTGAGAATTGGGCATCGCAGGTGCGGAAATGGCTAAGGGGTAGAAGGACCGCAGATGCAGACGATTGGCTGCACCTGCGAAGTCGCAGGTGCGGTAGATGAAGCGCATGTGCTGTTGATACCCAAATTTTCCTCAAACTATTTTAAAATTTGCATATGTGCCTTCATAATCACTTTTTATAGTAACTAGTATTTTTTCATAATTTTCCATATTTTATTAATTTCTTTTTCAATTTATTCAGTATTTTAAATTCAATAATTACTCACAAATTATATTATAAATAATTTCAAAATATTTCCTAGCTCAATATATCATTTTAAATCCTATTAGGATTTAATTATTTCATAAAATCAGTCAATTTGGCATTATTTAATTATAACTACAGTAATTTTATAATTATAGCCTAATTGTACATTTATACCATTTTAAATCACTAATTAGCCGTTTTATGTCTATATATTAATTAATCACTTTAATTTCATCTATTAAGCCTCAATTTCATTTTTATATGATTATTGGCCATTTTTATTAATTACTTGGCTATTTTTATGGGTATTTAACTTTTAGCCATTTTAATTCCCAATTTAAACCCAATTTACCCGGACCCCATAGCCCAATGAGTACCCGACCCCATCTTCAACCTCACCCGGCCCAATCCCCTTTTTTAATCTGAGTCATTGATTAATTCAAATCAACGACCCAGATCTCTACCAACCATAATTAACACCCTAAGACTACCCCCCTCCTCTTATTTCCCCCGCTTCATTCTCTCACCCGTCTCTCTATCTCCCTCTCTGGGACTCTCTCGAACCTTCCCCCGTTTGAGCTCTGTCTCTCCTCTCCGGCCACCTCCCTTGCTGGAAACCATGGGGTTCTCACCCCTCATCGACCCTAAGGCTCCGCCTTTCACGTTTGTGTCACTCATAAAGGTTTTCAAGCGACCTTGAGGCAATCACTCCCATCTCTGGTCCCATGCCATATTTTTCGGCCTCCTACGGCCGTTTGAGTAAGGTTCTTGCATTTTCTGGCCAAACGCCGGTACCATCTAAGTCTCTCTTCTCTCTTTGGGTTTTCTCCGGAAACCCTAGTTCTAAGATATTCCGATCTTTCTAGATCTGTGACAGATCTACGTTTATTCTGAGGTTTTCACTTGTTCTCCCTTAAAACCCCTCTGTTTTAAGCAATTCCTCATCTTTTTAAGAACTAGGATTCTTAAACCCCCTTTAAACGGTTTTCTTTCTGATTTTTAGTATTATCTTGTGATTCTCATTATGTTTAAACGTTTATTTGAGGTTTTCTCCTTGTTGTCTGATTTATTTGTTAAAACCCTAAATTCTTGGTTTTAACCCTTGATTCTAAGGTAATGTGTTTGTTCTATCAATACGTGTGCCCGATTTTCACAAGCATCTTGAGTTTTCTGTGATTCTACCCTACTTTTGCCTATTAGGGTTTCTGACTCTTTTTCTCTTCCGCCTATGTCATGTTTACTCTGTTGATTCATACTGTGTTCTAAGTGAATCCCTAATCTTGTATCATTTTACGCTATTTTGGCCTATTAAGGTTCTACTTCTGTCGACTAAGTGTTTATTGCTTGTTCTCATAAATTGGTTTTAAATCAACACTATTTTCCATCTTTGAATCCCTGTGATTGATTCTTCACTGATTTCGCATGATACTCTACTGATTTCAAGCCCTAAATATTCTCTTGCCTTATTTTGTGGTTAAGTATGCTGTCAAATTGATTCTTAGACATTTTTCTTAATTAGAATTTGTCGAACCTAGCCTCTATTATATGCTCTGTACTATGCTTATTTCCTTATATGTCATGCCCAGTCTTACATGACTTCATTCCTTATTTATCACTGCTTATTACCGTTTGAATTCTAACCCCTTAATTAAAGGAAGTCCTTAGACTGATTTGATTCTAATTGGTATACATTTCTATAATCACAAATGAACTTTGATTTTTACCTTATTTTCTACCTGTTTTCAAACTATAAATACACTACTCTTTCATTAACACGAACACACACACAAGCATACACATTGCTCTCTCTTACTTTCTTACACATTCTCTCTTGCTTCTCTTATTGACTACTGGCTACTCAGTCGGCTGAAAGAAAAGAGTAACTTGCTGCTCTACTGTTCTATTGCTCTAATACATTGTTGCTCTATTGCTCTGCACACTACTGTCCTATTGCTCTACTTCCCTGCACATTACTGTTCTATTCTCTCACTCTAGACTGGTATGTCTTCTATTTGATTTACAACATCCAAAACAACATGTTTTTATTCGTATTGCACTTTCTCTTATTTCTTTTATGCTTTTACTTATGGTTCTGTTGTTTACCTTGCTATTAGCATGCCTCTTTTCTAGTTCATTGATGTGATTACCCTTACCCTTCCCTTATTTCAGCATGTCTACTGCTTCTCCTACTTGTTTACTACAATTCTGCCTTACTCCTTAACCCAGTACATTATCAGCATGTATTCATGATCCCCCTAGCTACTAATAATCTTGAACCACTTCCCTGAACTTAATGTGTGAACCCGTTTGGAATCCCTCAATATAATGCTGTTAAGCTCCTGGCATGAACATTTTGTGAAAGAATGTGCTATGATAGTTTAAGTCTTGTAATACTTTTCTGAGGCCTACTTGTGTGGAAGCTTGTTCCTATGTGCTTCATACTTGTCCCCAATCCCTCATCTCCCTGCTTGTGGTTGCTGAACTTGTCTTAATTCCTGTTTATTGTTCTGTCTGTGCTGTTTGAGTATGTTGGTTGTGCTACTGCCTTACCCCTTTCAAGCTAATTTTCATTAAACCTCTCTCTTTCTCAAAACTGTTTTTAAACTTCTCTCACTCGCTATGAGCACTTCCACTATACTCTTAGACCTCTTAAGTTCTACCCCCTCTGTGTGAGCATTGCCTTGGGACCCTTGAGCTCCCTCTGAACTTTGACACACAAAGGCTGGCCATTCCACACTGCACTTACTCTATTTTGGCTATGAAATCTGGGTGTGAGCACTGCCCGGGATCCCTTGAGATCCTTAGGGAACTTTGACACACCTGGATTATGTGAAGGGTTGTGAACCAATGGCATTTGAGGAACTGGAAACTTGGGCCTACAATGGAAGGCCCCCTATAGTTAACTTCTTCTTTTCCTTATGTAATTCATATTTAGAGGTTTGTAATAATTTGTAAAGATGATTCTGGGGTTGGATAGTGGAAATGGGTGGGGATATGCATGCTATAGTGTAAGTATGGGTAGATATCATGTTTTTCTAGGTTTATTTATTTTTTTGCGCGCACTAGTAACCATGTATAGAAATCAAGTATGCTTGCATTTAGATACCATGCCACTTAGGTTCATACATCTGCTTTTCTTTTAGCATGTCATCACTCCTTGCTTTTACTTAGAAATCCTGCTCATAGGATCAATAATGGTAACAAAAACTGCAATCATGTCTCATCATGATATACACGTAGAGATCCTGTTCTACGTAAACAACCATTAAAATCTGTCACCTGTGTTATTCCTGCAATTGTGCATAATGTTGTGATTCTATATGCATTTAGAGATCTTGTTTTAGCAACTCCATATGCATCATTCTACATTAGACATCATGTTATACGATTGTACTCATTTAACTACACTTAGTCTAAATAAAGATGTATAAAACAGTCCTCATGTTCTAACAAACTGGTAATTAGCCTCTGAATATTTACAACACTTAGAACTGCATGCTATTAGGTATAACGACCTGAAATTTTCGTAACTGCTACACGCCTACGCAAGTCTTAGGTAATCAGCTATAAAGAAATAAAATCAGAACTATCTGTTGTGATTAGTGTTCAACTGTCACCATGTTTAAAACCAATTGGCAAGCCTAATTAAGACTTCCTCTCTGAGTTATGCAATAAATCTGTCTTTGTCTTATCACTTAGATACCATGCTTATGATCTGAACCTGAATCTGGACCTTAACTGTGTATGAGTCATGTTGTTTATGTGTACTATGTGTGGAGGAATACTTGAGCCTTTATCTGCTTTCCATGCTTTCCCTTTATCTGCAGTCCTACTTGTTTTGTTATTTGTCGCCATAGAATTTTTACCTTTTAAACCTGAGGGTCTACCTAGCACCTCCCTTTAGGATAGGAGTCCTAATTTCCTTCGGGACTAATAGGAAGGTACAGGTAACCGCATGCAATAGAGGTCGAGACCAACACTTGATTTAGTTACTTTCACGGGGTGGGAAAGGGTAGAATATGGATATGATGACCCGTGCGTTAATACCACGTGTAGTCCCTCTTTGAGGAGTGATTATCGGGTATTGTACTGATGTGATCCATATGACAAACAACCTAGGACTCCCTCTATCCTTTATATGCATGTTTAGATCATAACTCTTTCAAAAACCTTTCTCAAATATTAAGTATTTTCAAGACTTTTTGTAACACATATGTGCTTAGACTATGAGTCTTTCAAAACTCTTTACTTGTTTAAATATTAATTGCCTATTTGCTACTTGCTCAAATTGACAAAATCTGTTTGGCCGGGAACCACACTTGTGGATCCTGAGGGGTGCCTAATACCTTCCCCTTAGGATAATTTCAAGCCCTTACCCTATCTCTGGTTAACGACGTAGTTCTAAATGAACCCCTTTGGTGTCCTAACGCACCTTTAAAAATCGTTAGGTGGCGACTCTCAAAAAATACAAACCCCTTTCCCAAAAGGAAAGAGTTGTCTCAACTGAATGTCATAAACCCGATCTCCGCGATGAAAGAGGGGGCGTGACAGCATGGCGACTCTGCTGGGGAGTTATCTAGGATTTTACCATTTCAAACGGCTTTGTGAACTTGTCTTTACTTTGTTAATACTTCCGACCTTTCCCTTTTTCCCTTTTTATGTGCAATTACTTGTCTATTTCTTTAAGCATTTATTTATTCCTCAAAAGTAACTGACGTGCTCTTTTCTGCTTCCTTCCATTGTAACCGCTTTTAAGTTATAAACTGCTGTATTTACTGCTTTCATAACGTGCAAATACATGACAACATGTCTTTAATGCTTATTTATTTCATAATCATGCTCAACATTCATACTCCACTCGTGCCAAACAAAATACTATAGCAATGCTTGATGAGTGGTTGCACTCTTCCTATATTATTACCCTATAAATTCGGAAAGGCTTATTTGCGGTAAAACTAGTCGATCAGCGGTGCAGTCGACGGTTATATGCCTTCCCCCCTTGAGTTGTACGCTCGAGGGTACCAGTCTAAAACCCCATATAAACCTTACTCCGTTATGTTGTTTCATGAATCATGGTCAAAACTAGCCAGGCTAAAGTGTGGTCCGCACGATAGCTTTTAAGATTGCCTTATCCAAAAGTCCACTGGGTTTCCCTAAAGCCAAACGGACATCATCACGTTCTATGCATTTATTTGGAGAATTAAATATTTTATGCTAATTGTTGGTGTTAAATAGTTGAGTCTGGTGGGGGTAAGGGCCTAACCTTGTTTGCCTTGCAGAAAAATGAGGCACGATTTACATTCTAGCGACAAAAATCTCGTCAGGAAATACTTGGGCAATCTACCATCTCTCCTAGAAATCCAGCCTAACAACATGATAATAGAGCTGCTACCATGTTCTGGGATTGTGAAAGGTCCGTGTTCCGCTTTGGGGGCATTGAAATGACACCTTTGCTGGAGGAAATAGGAGGACTGGCTGGCTTAGTATGGGAAATCCCGGGATTGTTAATGCCTGAAAATGCACAGGCAAAGGTTTCCTCAAAATGATGGGTCTGAAGAAGAATGCAGAACTGGTATGCTTAAAGAAGTCATACATCCCTTTTAACTACTTGTACGAGAGGTACGGTCATAGAAAATCATATCGTACCTATCATGACGAGTTTGCCATCACATCCTTGGGACACATCTATCGTAGAGTATTCATCTTCATGTTTCGCTTCTTGGGTCTGATTGTGTTTCCAATAAAGAAGAAGAGAATCCACACTAGATTGGCCATGGTAACCAAGACACTAATGGAAGGAACTGATGGGCAAGACTTCAGTATTGTGCCCATGATCATTGCAGACATATATCCAGCCTTGGAAAAGTGTCAACGAGGGGTAAGACACTTCAAAGGCTGCAATCTACTACTTCAGCTTTGGCTCATGGAACATCTCCAAAAGGGCGAGTACTGACAAGAAGTTCATCGAAGACTTTGGGATGACCACATCGCTTTCCACCATCCAAAGCGAATGAATTACATCCCCGACATGTTTTCTCAACTTGAGAACGCCAAAGGATGGGTCGAGCTCTTTGGTAATCTGACTGAAGAACAGGTTCAGTGGATGTTCAAGTGGTTTCTGACAGAAGAGTTCATCGCCCGTTCCAGAGATGCACCGTTCCTAATACTAATTGGTCTAAGAGGAACATACCCTTACGTCCCTCTTCGAGTTATGAGGCAAGCGGGTAGGAAGCAAGTCATACCCAGAGTCGACAAGATGAGCCATCTTCGAGCTGACTTCCAAAATGATGATAGTCCTCACAAGTGCCAAGCCCATCACATGTGGCATTGCAAGATTATAATGGAGAAGTACACCATTGAGCCAGACAGATACCATGCCGGTTGTACCCCTTTCTATCCTGGTTGGTTGTCAGAAAATTGAGGTGGTCTGAGCGAGCCAGGGTTCGTTCCGGGCCACAGGGTTATAGATGAAAAGGCCGAGGAACAAGTCAAAAACAACCAACTGCGCAAGAGGATCCGTGAGTGTGAGGATGAGCACCGCAAAATACATGAGTCTAACAAGAAATTGATCGAGGAATGGAAGGATATGGCTATCAGCACCAACAAGAGGTTAAGGTATTTGGAACAAGGCATAGGGGAGCTGGAGAAAAAATTTCTCAAAGGGATTGAAGACCGTCACAAGGCTGGAGGGACTGACGGAGGGCATCTAGCCAGAGCATACCTGTTGCTGGGGCTTCGCGAGTTGGGGGAGCTGTACAAGGGAAGCAAGAATGCCGAGTCTGGGGAAGGTCCTTCTGGGACCAAGTAGCTAGGCATGTATTTCTTTTCCTTATCAATGTAATAAGGCCAATGGCCATTAGTGACCTTTACTTCCTGTTTATTTAGTGTCGTTTTGGGGTTCGTCTATTTTCTCATCAATAAAATGAGGCATTTGGCATCTTAAGTTCTCCAAATCAATTTGTCTCTAGGCTTACCTCGGGCACAAAAGAGGTCCCCAAATTAGGACGCACTTTACATTCCCGCACTATGTGTTTAACTATTGCAATACTTTTCATAATCCTTACTGACTTGGCTACTTTTATTTTTGTTTTCCTCTTTTTTATTTATTCCCCTCCCCAAAGGTTAGTTCGTTCACTCTGGCATCATCATCCTATCTTACAAGATCCAGGGGCCCTCCACCCTTTCCTCCTCTTAGTCCTCCCAAAGGCAAGAACAAAGGCAAAAATAAAATGGAATATTCAGGCAACAACAAAAATGAGAATGTGGTTGAATGGGTAGAGGCCACTGATGGCCAGGGTATTCGGCTTCAGAATGAAACTGTGTCGCATTTGGAACAGAAGTTGTTAAAGTTCCAAGAAGAGCTTGATCCAGTTCGGAATCTGGCAAACCTTTCATTCTCCCTCAACGTCCCAAACGTCAACATCCAGAATCCTGCACCTCCTCAAAACATCCCAAAGCAGCAAAATCATCCCACAGGTCATCATCACACCACCCCACCAAAGAACCAAACTCTCCCAGCACACTGAAATGCCTGCCATACTCCAAACAACACCCCACTGCTTATCCCAGAACCTCAAAACTCTACAAATGACCATTTCCACAATTATAAAAACCCCATCTACGTGGAGACCATGCCACACTCCACTCCCCCTATCACATACACACCTGAGTCTGATGAAAAGGACCTGCTTATCAAGAACTTGGCCGAAGAACTTAGGAAGCTGACCATCCGGGTTCAAGGCGTCGAAGGAATCAAGGGAGTCGAAGGGTTGAACTATGAAGACCTCTACATACAGCCCGATGTCGAACTGCCCGAGGGATACAAACCTCCTAAGTTTGAAATGTTTGATGGTACGGGTGATCCAAGGGTCCACTTGAGAACTTATTGTGACAAGCTGGTTGGAGTAGGGAAGGATGAAAGGATCCGCATGAAGCTGTTCATGAGGAGCTTGAAAGGAGATTCATTGTCTTGGTACATCAGCCAAGATCCCAAGAAATAGTTGAATTAGGTGAGCATGGAATCTGACTTTATGGACATATTTAGATTCAACACAGAGAACGCACCAGACGTGTTCTATATTCAGAATTTGAAAAAGAAGCCCACAGAGACATTTCGCGAGTATGCTACTCGTTGGAGGTCCGAAGCTGCTAAAGTCAGACCTGCCTTAGAAGAAGAGCAGATGAACAAGTTATTTTTCCGGTCCTAGGACCCGAAGTAATATGAACGGTTGATGATGATTGAAAACCACAATTTCTCTGACATTATCAAATTAGGTGAACAGATTGAGGAAGGTATCAAGAGCAGTATGGTTACAAATTATGAAGCCTTGCAAGCTACAAACAAGGCTATGCAGTCTGGTGGTGTGCCTAAGAAAAGAGACGTGGGAGCCGTGATGGTTGCACAAAGAACCAAATCCCCACTCAAATACCAAACTTACCCAACACCTCTACTCACATATCAACCCACCCCAAATTACCAAGCACTCTTATACCAAGCTCCACCACCAACTTATCAATCACCTCCGCCACCGACATATCAAACTGCTTCACCTAGATACTCACAACCCGCTCCTGTCTACCACACTTACAATTACCAATCATCTCATTACCAATCCCCCCCTACCCATCAAAACTTCCCTAGACCTCGTCCTAACTTTGATCGCAGACCTCCAAAACAGTATACCGCCATCGCTGAACCCATCGACCAGTTGTATGAGAAGATCAAAGTTGTTGGTTATGTCACCCTCATCCCTGCTGCAACCCCTGAGAATCCTTCTCAATGGGTCAACCCAAAAAAGTCCTGTGCATACCACTCTGGCATGAAGGGGCACACCATCAATGAGTCTCGCTCTTTGAAGGACACGATACAAATCCTGATTGACAACAAGGTCATTGTGGAAAAGGAATCCGCTCCAAATGTTTGCAAAAATCCTCTTCCGGACCATAAGGATGGAGGCAATAGAAGATGATTGGGACCCCGAGGGATCAATCAGGTTGGTCGCAGAAGGCGATGATCCAAAGAAACCTACAGTCACTCTCAACCCGATCATAGTCAGATTCAACCGTCTGAGGATGCTGAGGCAAATATGTCCATGCCTCTTGAGTTTGAAGCAGCGTCACCTGCAAAGACACCAGTATCGATTGAAGTTGAGTTCGTGTCTCCGGCAAATGCACCCGCACCATTTGAGGTTGCAGTCTTTCCACCCCAGGCACATGTTCCATTCAAACTGAGGGTAGCTGCGCCAATCACGGTGGCGATATCGACCACACCACCTTTCTATACAGATGTTGTACCATGAGACTATACAGTCGAGGCAAGAAGGAAAGGCAAAGTCAAGACTGAAGAAGCTGTTGCAGCACAGGGTATGACAAGAACTGGTAGAGTCTATACCCCTGAACATCTGGCTGAATCCAGCAGGCAGGCTTCCAATTGGCCTCCCATTATCGAGACAGGTCTGGATGACCTTTGGAGGAAAGTGCAGGCCAAGTAGTATTCGGTCATCGACCAGTTGAACAAAACGTCAGCGCAAATATCCATTCTCTCTTTCCTGCAGAATTTCGAGACGCACATGAATGCTTTATTGAAGGTGTTGAACGAAGCCTATGTGCCAAACAACATCACTAGTGGAGAAATGGATAATATGGTGGGCCAAGTGTTGGAGAATCACAAGATTACTTTCCATGAGGACGAGTTGCCTCCTAAAGGGATGGGCCATAACAAAGAACTGCACATAACTGTGCAATGCAAAGATTATTTCATCACCAGAATCCTGATCGATGGGGGATCCAGTCTTAACATTTGCCCGTTGATAACACTCAAGAAATTGGGTAAAGGGCTGCATGAGATAAAGGATGGACCGATCAATGTAAAGGCCTTCGATGGATCTCAGAGGTCCACCATTGGTGAGATCAGCTTATGCCTGCAAATGGGGCCAACCTGGTTCGAGGTGGACTTCCAAGTGATAGATGTGCCAACGTCCTACAATCTGTTATTGGGACGACCCTGGATCCATGCTGCTGGGGCCGTAGCATCAATGCTACATCAGGCAGTGAAGTTCGAGTGGAACCACTAAGAGGTGATTATTCATGGTGACAGTAGCAACCCTATTTACAGTCGCCAGACTATTCCGGTGATTGAAGGAAGATAGAAGCTGGGTGAAGAAACTTACCACCACATTGAACGGGTCAACACTATCGACAAAGACAAATGGTGGAATAGAAAGATCGCAAGTATGATGAATTGGCGAGGGTACAAGCCAGGTAAAGGGCTCGGCAAGAACCTTCAGGGGATCTCCAAACCTATCAAACTCAAGAAGCACGACACCACTTTCGGTTTGGGATATGAATACACTTGGCAAGAATTCAAAAACTGGTCGCCACCATGGCGCGGTCCCTATTACCCTTTGGAGAAACCAATACCGCATCTGGAGCAGACCTTCCAACAGGCCGACATTATTTATGGATCAGACGAAGAAGAAGCACTTACAACAATGAGGAACTTGTTTTTGGAGGACAGTGATATGGAATGTTATGTTATTCTCGAGGAGGAAGGGGAGGAAGGCCCTTCCATACAGGCTGTGAGCAGAGGGAATTGGACTATTAGGACAACCAAATCCCGACGAGCCTCGGGGTAGCAAGGCTAAAACAAGCATTATTCATTATTTTCTTTACAAAATGATTTCCTTTTTTGCATTTTAATTCCTGCAATAAGATCTTCAATGTTCAAAACAATCGTTCAGTTTATCAAAAGCATTTTTTATTTTTCTTATGAATCAATATTTATTGCTATAATTTTTCTCTCATTGATTTACCTATACAACATTACGATTACCTGTCTGGATGAACCGATGACTGTGACATGCAACGAGATAACGCAGCAAACAGACGTAGATTCTGAAGAAGATGACATACCTGACGAGATTGTCAAAGAAGTAGAGAATTTTGAGAACAAACCTAAGTCCAAACTGGACGAGACTGAAATCATCAACCTGCGATATTCAGAAATCATCAAGGAAACACGAATCAACATTCATTTGTCGTCGTCAAAAAATAAAGAATACGCAAAATTTCTAAAGGAGTATGAGGACATATTCGCCTGGTCGTATGACGCCATGACTAGTCTAAGTACGTCTATTGTGTCTCACAAATTTCCAACCAATCCAATGTGTCCCCCGGTAAAACAAAAGCTCGGGAAGTTCAAACCCGACAAGAGTTTGAAAATCAAAGAAGAAGTCACCAAGCAGATCAATGCGAAGGTTCTCAGGGTAGTTGAGTACCCGACATGGTTAGCCAACATTGTGCCAGTACCAAAGAAGGATGGGAAGGTCAGGGTCTGTGTCGACTACCGGGATATCAACCGGGCTAGTCCGAAAGATGACTTCCCTTTGCCAAATATACATATCCTGATTGACAATTACGCCAAGCATGAATTACAATCATTCATGGATTGCTTCGCTGGTTATCATCAGATATGGATGGATGAGGAAGATGCTGAGAAAACGGCTTTTATTAGGCCATGGGGAGTGTACTGTTACAAGATGATGCCATTTGGCCTAAAGAATGCAGGGGCCACCTACATGAGGGATATCACCACCATCTTCCACGACATGATTCACAAGAAGATCGAGGTATACGTGGATGATGTTATTATCAAGTCTAGGAAATCCACCGAGTTCTTCAAAAGGTTGCGGAGATACAATCTGAAGCTGAACCCCACAAAGTATGCATTCGGGGTTCCTGCTGGAAAGTTGCTTGGGTTCATTGTCAGCCGTCGAGGGATAGAATTGGATCCATCAAAGGTCAAATCCATTCAAGAACTACCACCGCCCAGGAACAAGAAATATGCGATGAGTTTCTTGGGGAGACTTAATTACATCAGCCAATTCGTAGCACAGTCTACAGTTATCTGTGAGCCGATCTTCAAGATGCTGAAGAAGGATGCCGCAACAAAGTGGACCGATGATTGTCAAAAGGCTTTCGACAAAATCAAGGCATACCTATCAACACCACCAGTCTTGGTACCGCCTGAGCCAGGTAGACCTCTATTACTCTACCTTGCAGTGTTAGATGGAGCTTTCGGCTGCGTCCTGGGGCAGTACGATGAAACAGGAAGAAAGGAGCAAGCCATTTATTATCTCATCAATAAGTTCACTTCGTATGAGGCCATATATTCTCTATTGGAACACACTTGTTGTGCTTTGACTTGGGTAGCCCAGAAGCTGAGGCATTACTTTTATGCCTACACAACGTATCTCATATCGAGGATGGATCCATTGAAGTACATCTTTCAGAATCCCATGCACACGGGCAAGCTATCCAAGTGGCAAATCCTGCTGAGTGAGTTCGATATTATATGTGTGACTCAGAAAGGGGTCAAGGGACAAGCACTGGCAGACCATCTTGCTGAGAACCCTGTAGACGGAGGATACGAACCTCTGAAAATGTATTTTCCTGATGAAGAGGTATCATTCATAGGAGAAGACATTGCAGAATCCTATGACAGTTGGAGAATGTTCTTCGATGGAGCGGCGAACTACAAGGAAATTGGCATTGGAGCAGTCCTAATATCAGAAACGGGTCAGCATTATCCGGTATCTGCCAAACTCAGATTCCCCTACACCAACAACATGGCAGAATATGAAGCCTGTATCTTAGGGCTCAATATGGCCATTGGCATGAACGTCCAGGAGCTGTTAGTGATTGGTGACTCAGATTTATTGATACATCAGGTACAAGGAGAGTGGGCTACCAAGAACTCCAAAATACTGTCGTATATGCACCGCGTACAGGATTAAGAAAGAGGTTCACAAAGACAGAATTTCGGCATGTCCCCAGAATCCAGAATGAGTTCGCCGATGCATTGGCTACTTTGTCCTCAATGATCCAACACCGAAAAAGAATTTCGTTGATCTTATTCCCATAAAGATCCATAATCAGCCAGCTTATTGTGCCCATGTCGAAGAGGAAGCAGACGGAAATCCTTGGTTTCATGAAATCAAAGAGTATTTGGCGAAAGGAGATTGCCCGGAGCTTGCGAATCCCACTCAGAAACGCACACTTCGAAGACTATACAACAATTTCTTTCACAACGGAGGAATCCTATATAGGAGGACTACCGATTTGGGATTATTATGTTGTGTCAACGCAAAGGAAGCATCCAAGCTGCTAGAGGAGATTCATGCTGGGACCTGTGGCCCGCATATGAACAGTTTTGTTCTGGCAAAGAAGATACTCCAAGCTAGATACTTTTGGATGACTATGGAAACGGACTGCATCCAGTATGTCCGGAAATGCCACCGTTGTCAGATACACACAGATATGATAAAGATACCTCCAAATAAGCTCAACTCAACAAGCTCACCATGGTCGTTCGCCGCCTGGGGCATGGACGTTATTGGACCAATCGATCCTGCCACCTCCAACGGACACAGGTTCATTCTGGTAGCCATCGATTATTTCACCAAATGGGTTAAAGAAGCATCCTACAAAGCAATGACTAAGAAAGTCGTGGAAGACTTTATCCGCGACCGTATTGTTTGTCGATTTAGGATTCCTGAGTCAATCATCACCAATAATGGTTCCAATCTCAACAGTGAGCTGATGAAAGCTATGTGCGAGGATTTCAAGATCAAACACAAGAATTCCACAGCTTACAGAACGCAGATGAATGGAGCTGTAGAAGCCGCCAACAAAAACATCAAGAAGATACTAAGAAATATGATAGAAAGGCACAAGTAGTGGCACGAGAAGTTATCATTTGCCTTAT
This sequence comes from Nicotiana knightiana, assembly GCA_005239525.1. Classification (NCBI taxonomy): domain Eukaryota; kingdom Viridiplantae; phylum Streptophyta; class Magnoliopsida; order Solanales; family Solanaceae; genus Nicotiana; species Nicotiana knightiana. The sequence goes on along the minus strand of ML371261.1, from coordinate 32,322 downwards.
TGGGATATCGCACCACAGTTCACACCTCAACAGGGGCAACTCCCTATATGCTAGTTTATGGTACTGAAGCTGTTATTCCTGCCGAAGTTGAGGTTCCATCTCTAAGAATTATACAAGAAGCTGAGCTCAGCGACGCAGAATGGGTAAAGAGCCGTTATGAGCAACTAGCCCTCATAAATGGAAAGAGAATCAATGCAGCCTGTCATGGTCAACTCTATCAGAACAGAATGTCCAGAGTCTTCAACAAGAAATTCAAGCCGTGACAGTTCACACCAGGGCAGCTGGTGCTGAAGAAGATCTTTCCACATCAATACGAAGCCAAAGGGAAGTTCCCTCCCAACTGGCAGGGTACGTATATGGTTCACCGGGTACTGATAGGAGGAGCACTTATACTCGGAGAAATGGATGGAGAAGTCAGCCCAAAGCCAATCAATTCAGATGCAATCAAATGCTACTATGTGTAATCTTATGCTTTCTCAATGATGATGTAAATTGAACTACACCTGACCTGATTCCCGTTTAAGAGGGGATACGTAGGCAGCCCCATGGGTTCAGTAACAATTCAATAAATCTCATTTTTCCCCGCAATTGGAAACTGGGGCAGATTTTTGAGGAGGACTCTCAAAATTCCGAAGCAAGTTCAGCCGATCGCCGCATGAGCAGCAGTTAGAAACGTCAACCCATCAAACTGGGGCAAAATTTCGAGGAAGACCCTCAAAATTCCGTAGCAGGAGAGGTTGCAATGTCCCGAGCCATGTCACGATCGTCGGTTCATCCCAAAATTACTTTTTTAATTATACATTATGCTTTTACAAAATCATGCATGTTTGTTTTTTAAACAACTTTGTCTAGCAATGCTACCCCAATAATACAGACAGTATCATCAGATCAAGCCGAACAAGTCAAGCAAATTCAGCGGGGATACGAACTAACCTTCCTCTTACAAAAATCACGATTTTTCTTTGGATGCAGGAACTAAGGTTGCAAAATCCCTTAACAAACTGTCCACCCAGGGGACAAACGTTTGTTCAAAATATGATTCTCAAACTGTTACACTTGGCGACATTTGCTATCAGCCCATACAAATAATGTTCCGTAGTCACAATGCTCATAGTAATCGCACTAACACAACCTGCTATCAGCTAAGAAACTCTACTATCGTTTGTCATTTTATTTTTTGCATAAGGCTACTATTTTTCCTTCCGAGGTTAAGCTCTACCTCCATCTGCATTGCATAAGGATACTATTCTGCCTTCCACTTGCATAAGGCTACTATTCTCCCTTTCGAGGTTAAGCTCTACCTCCATCTGCATTGCATAAGGCTACTATTCTGCCTTCCGAGGTTAAGCTCTGCCTCCATCTGCATTGCATAAGGCTACCATTCTGCCTTCCACTTGCATAAGGCTACTTTTCTACCTTTCGAGGTTAAGCTCTACCTCCATCTGCATTGCATAAGGCTACTATTCTGCCTTCCATTTGCATAAGGCTACTATTCTTCCTTCCGAGGTTAAGCTCTACCTCCATCTGCATTGCATAAGGCTACTATTCTGCCTTCCATTTGCATAAGGCTACTATTCTGCCTTCCGAGGTTAAGCTCTACCTCCATCTGCATTGCATAAGGCTACTATTCTGCCTTCCACTTGCATAAGGCTACTTTTCTACCTTTCGAGGTTAAGCTCTACCTCCATCTGCATTGCATAAGGCTACTATTCTGCCTTCCACTTGCATAAGGCTACTTTTCTGCCTTCCGAGGTTAAGCTCTGCCTCCATTTGCATTGCATAAGGCTACCATTCTGCCTTCCACTTTCAAAAGGCTACTTTTCTGCCTTTCGAGGCTAAGCTCTGCCTCCAATTTACTTTTTCTTCGAACGCTATCTCAAGCACTATTTATTTTTATTTTTCTACGGGCTAAGCTCCGCCCTTCAATTCGCAAGACCGAGCTCTGTCTTGTCAGCATCATACTACTACATTCTTTATGGGTTGAAATATTTCCAACTTATCCAAAGGCGTCATCGTTCGGAAACACCATTTTCATGGCCTGAGAACATTATGTCATGGCCTGAGGATCTCTCTCAATTTTGCATATCATTACAAAGGCATCATGGTTCGTAGGAATCATCCTCATGGCCCGAGAACATCATTTTCATGGACTGCGAATCCTGCATCAAGCAATTCATAGCCCAGGACGTCATGGTCTGAGGACGTCATCCTTAACCGTCCGAAGACATCGTTCATGGTCCAACGGGAATTTGCATCATGTTTAAATTACGCGCAATATATGCTTGTATTACTTATTTGCAGGTAATCAGGCGAGCAAACTGCCATCCCGGCAGGAGCGGTCCCGCTCCAGTTCTCCTAACAACCCCGTAAGTCGTTTGTGCACCTAACCCTATACTTTGGGTCCGTTCTTGTAAAACTTCATCGGTATACTTCGTTGATGACTCCTGAACTACATACGACCTGATTTTTGTAAAACCAGAGATATGTAGGCAACTCAGAAACTAGGGTACGACCAGAATATCTCCAAACCATTTCACTCAGTCAAAATTGGTCATCATATCTTTACCCGACAACTCTTTCATCCTTCCTAGGTAAAGAGGGGTAGCTGTTGATATCCAATTTTTCCTCAAATTATTTTAAAATTTGCATATGTGCCTTCAAAATCACTTTTTATAATAACTGGTATTTTTCCATAATTTCATATTTTATTAATTTCTTTTCCAATTTATTCTGTATTTTAAATTCAATAATTATTCATAAATTATATGGTAAATAATCTCAAAATATTTCCTAGCTCAATATATCATTTTTTAATCCTATTAGGATTTAATTATTTCATAAATTAGCCAATTTGGCACTATTTAATTATAACTACAGTAATTTTACAATTATAGCCTAATTGTACATTTATACCATTTTAAATCACTAATTAGTCGTTTTATGTCTTAATATTAATTAATCACTTTAATTTCATCTATTTAGCCTCAATTTCATTTTTATATGATTATTGGCCATTTTTATTAATTACTTGGCTATTTTTATGGGTATTTAACTTTTAGCCATTTTAATTCCCAATTTACCCGGACCCCTTAGCCCAATGAGTACCCAGCACAATCTTCAACCTCACCCGGCCCAATCTTCCTTTTTAATCTGAGCTGTTGATTAATTCAAATCAACGGCCCAGATCTCTACCTACCATAATTAACACCCTAAGACTACCCCCTCTCTTATTTCCCCAGCTTCATTCTCTCACTCGTCTCTCTATCTCCCTCTCTGGGACTCTCTAGAACCTTCCCCCATTTGAGCTCTGTCTCTCCTCTCCGGTCACCTCCCTTGCTGGAAACCATGGGGTTCTCACCCCTCCCCGACCCTAAGGCTCCGCCTTTTACGTTTGTGTCACTAATGAAGGTTTTCAAGCGACCCTGAGGCAATCACTCCCATCTCTGGTCCCATGCCATGTTTTTCGGCCTCCTGCGGCCGTTCGAGTAAGGTTCTTGCATTTTCCGGCCAAATGTCGGTAACATCTAAGTCTCTCTTCTCTCTTTGGGTTTTCTTTGGAAACCCTAGTTCTAAGATCTTCCGATCCTTCTAGATCTGTGACAGATCTACGTTTATTCTGAGGTTTTCACTTGTTCTCTCTTAAAACCCCTCTATTTTTAAGCGATTCTTCAACTTTTTAAGAACTAGGGTTCTTAAACCCCCTTTAAACGGTTTTCTTTCTGATTTTTAGTATTATCTTGTGATTCTCATTATGTTTAAACGTTTATTTGAGGTTTTCCCCTTGTTTTCTGATTTATTTTGTTAAAACCCTAAATTCTTGGTTTTAACCCAAGATTCTAAGGTAATGTGTTTGTTCTATTAACATATGTGCCCGATTTTCACAAGCACCTTGAGTTTTCTGTAATTTTACCCTACTTTTGCCTATTAGGGTTTCTGACTCTTTATCTCTTCCGCCTATGCCATGTTTACTCTGTTGATTCATACTGTGTTCTAAGTGAATCCCTAATCTTGTATCATTTTACCCTATTTTGGCCTATTAAGGTTATGATTCTGTCTACTAATTATTTATTACGCTTGTTCTCATAAATTTGTTTTAAATCAGCACTATTTTCCATATTTGAATCCCTGTGATTGATTCTTCACTGATTTTGCATAATACTCTACTGATTTCAACCCTTAAATATTCTCTTGCCTTATTTTGTGGTTAATTATGCTGTCAAATTGATTCTTAGACATTTTTCTTAATTAGAATTTGTCGAACCTAGCCTCTATTATATGCTCTGTACTATGCTTGTTTCCTTATATGTCATGTTCAATCTTACATGACTGCATTCCTTATTTATCACTGCTTATTACCGTTTGAATTCTAACCCCTTAATTAAAGGAGGTCCTTATACTGATTTGATTCTAATTGGTATACATTTCTATAATCACAAATGAACTTTGATTTACCTTATTTGCTACCTGTTTTCAAACTATAAATACACTAATATTTCATCAACACGAACACACACACAAAAGCATACTCATTGCTCTCTCTTACTTTTCTATACATTCTCTCTTGCCTCTCTTATTGACTACTGGCTACTCAGTCGGCTGAAAGCCAAGACTGATTAAATTGCTGCTCTACTGTTCTATTGCTCTAATACATTGCTGCTATATTGTTCTACTTCCCAGAACACTACTGTTCTATTCTCTCACTCTAGACTGGTATGTCTTCTATTTGATTTACAGCATCCAAAACAACATGTTTTTATTCGTATTGCACTCTCTTATTTCTTTTATGCTTTTACTTATGGTTCTGATGTTTACCTTGCTATTAGCATGCCTCTTTGCTAGTTCATTGATGTGATTACCCTTCCATTATTTCAGCATGTCTACTGCTTCTCCTATTTGTTTACTACAATTCTCCCTCACTCCCTAACCCAGTACATTATCAGCATGTATTCATGATCCCCCTAGCTACTAAGTAATCCTGAACCCCTTCCCGGAACTTAATGTGTGAACCTGTTTGGCATCCCTCAATCTAATGTTGTTAAGCTCCTGGCATGAACATTTTGTGAAAGAATGTGCTATGACAGTTTAAGTCTTGTAATACTTTTCTGAGGCCTACTTGTGTGCAAGCCTATTCCTATGTGCTTCATACTTGTCACCAATTCCTCATCTACTTGCTTGTGGTTGCTGAACTTGTCTTAATTCATGTTTATTGTTCTGTGTGTGCTGTTTGAGTATGTTGGTTGTGCTACTGCCTTACCCTTTTCAAGATAATTTTCATTAAACCTCTCTCTTTCTCAAAACTGTTTTAAAAATGCTCTTACTCGCTATGAGCACTTCCACTATACTCTTAGACCTCTTAAGTTCTGCTCCCTCTATGTGAGCATTGCCTTGGGACCCTTGATCTCTCTCTAAACTTTGACACACAAAGGCTGGCCATTCCACACTGCACTTACTCTATCTTGGCTATAAAATCAGGGTGTGAGCACTGCCCGGGATCCCTTGAGATCCTTAGGAAACTTTGACACACCTGGATCATGTGAAGGGTTGTGAACCAATGGCATTTGAGGAACTGGAAACTTGGGCCTACAATGGAAGGCCCCCTATAGTTAACTTCTTCTTTTCCTTAACTGTGTATGAGTCATGTTGTATATGTGTACTATGTGTGGAGGAATACTTGAGCCGTTATCTGATTTCCATGCTTTCCCTTTATTTGCAGTTCTACTTGTTTTATTATCTGTCGCCCTAGAATTTTTACCTTTTAAACCTGACGGTATGCCTAGCGCCTCCCTTTAGGATAAGAGTCCTAATTTCCTCCGGGACTAATAGGAAGGGACGGGTAACAACATGCAATAGAGGCGAGACCAACACTCGATTTAGTTACTTTTACGGGATGGAAAAAGGTAGAATATAGATATAATGACCGGTTCGCTAATACCACGTGTAGCCCCTCTTTGAGGAGTGATTACCGAGTATTGTACTGATGTGATCCATATGACAAACAACCTAGGACTCCCCCTTATTCTTTATATGCATGTTTAGATCATAACTCTTTCAAAAACCTTGCTCAAATGTTAAGTATTTTCAAAACTTTTTATAACACATGTGTGCTTAGACTATGAGTCTTTCAAAACTCTTTACTTGTTTAAATATTAATTGCCTATTTGCTACTGCTCAAATTCACATAAGCTGTTTGGTCGGGAACCACAGTTGTGGATCCTGAGGGGTGCCTAACACCTTCCCCTTAGGATAATTTCAAGCCCTTACCCTATCTCTGGTCAACAACGTAGTTGTAAATGAACCCATTTGGTGTCCTAACACACTTTTAAAAATCGTTAGGTGGCGACTCTCAAAAACACAAACTCCTTTCCCAAAAAGAAAGAGGGTTCTCAACTGAATGTCATAAACCCGATCTCCGCGAGGAAAGAGGGGGCGCGACAGGTGCAGAGTTGGCCTTTTAATGAAATCTCGCAGGTGCGCACCTTGGACCCCAGGTGCGGGGCCACAAGTGCGAGAAATGTTCTGAAGGTGCGGTGGTCACTGGGCAGAAAGTATAAAAGGATGCCTTCGTGAATTTTTCTTATAGTTCACCATTTTTAAAGACGGGTTTGGAGCTTTTTGAGGGATTTTGAATAGGGGTTCAAGGAAAACACATTGAGGTAACGTTTTTGAACCTTATACTCGATTCTATGTTGGTATTTGACTGATTAATCACGAAATTTGTGGGATTTAATGGTGTAATTTAAGGGGTTAGGGCTTGGAAAATAGAGAACTTTAATTGGGGATTTGAAGGGTCATTTGAAGTCCTATTTTGATGTTCTTGGTATGTATAGACACGTGGGAGGATGAGGATTCTTGTGATGAAATTTTTATCGAATTCCGTGATGTGGGCCAGAGGGTCGAGTTTGACCAATTTTAGGATTTTTGGTTGAATTTGATAATTTTTGAGTGGGCTTCGTTCCTTAGCATATATTAATGGTATAAATCTAATTTTTGATAGATTTGGAGCAATCGGAGGCCGAGTCTTGAGGCAAAGGCATTGAGGGCTAGGATTTTAGCCGGTTTTGAGGTAAGTAACGTTTCCAAACTTGGTTTTGAGGGTTCGAAACCCCGAACTATTTGCTATATAATTATAATTTAGGTCATGCACAAGCCAAGTGACGGGCGTGCGGGCGTACACCGAGTGATTTGTGTCCTGGATCATCCCATGGCACCGTCTATTAATTATTTTGGATTGATATACGCACTTTTATTGATGTGGTTAATATGAACATGCTAGAAATTATACTAAGTCAAATGCTAGGGCTTCACGCCGAAAATGCTAAGACCCGAGTGGTCGCATATTGCTGTCTCCTTATGTGTTTATTTGATTTTGTATACTCAGTTCTACCATAGCATATTTTCATGCCTCAGTCTCGGTAATTGTTGATTTTATATATTTATCATTGTTTAGGGCTAGTTCATGCATATGTGAGCCAATGTGTGCGAGACTGGAGAGTAATGACTGAGTGAGGCCGAGAGCATGTTATTGAGACAGTTATGAGATCGGGCTGCACACCGCAGCGATACACTGATCATGCCTTCGTTGGCTTGATATAGTGCTTGGGCCAATATGAGCCCCTCCGGAGTCTTTACACCCCTAGTGAGCGTATTGATATTGAGGGATGGATCTTCCCTGGACATGGATCTTGTCTGAAGTTGATAAATGTGAGGGATAGATCGTCCCTGGATATGGATCTTGTCCGAGTGTTGTATTCCGAAGATGGATCTTCTCCGTGGGGGCTGGATTGGCCTTTTCCTCAGTACAGAGTGACTACGGTCACCGGTGTTTATGCATATTCCGGGATGGATTTTCCTGGGCCTCAGAGCCATATACATTACTGAGTGGACTTCTGTGTGAGAGCTGTGAGCACTATGTGCATTTCCACATTGTTGATACTTTGGCATGTAGAATACTGAGATATACCTAGGTTACTTATCATATCGGTCATATTCTATTTTCATTATCTGTTGAAACTGTGAGCATGCCCTATTTTCATTACAATTATTGAGGTTTAGTCCGTCACTACCTCTCAGCCCGTAGTTTGGGTTCGTTACTTCTGAGTTGGTGTACTCACGTTACCTCCTGCACCTTGTCTGCAGATCCAAGTACAGCGGGACCCGGTAGTGGTTGTTGAGCTACAGTCAGAGTTCCTTGGGAGGCATCGAGGTAGAAATTAGCGATCACAACCTCGATTATCTCCTTCTCTATCCACCTGTCACATTTACTTAGTTCAGACAACTTTGTGTCGGCTCTATATTTTGATATTTTGATGTAGTAGCTCATGACTCGGTGACACTATATCTGAGTTCGGGTTTTCTTTTATTTATGTTATCAGTGTTGTTAAACCTTTAAATGATTTTATAAAAATGAGACTCTTGCTGTAACTATAATGATTTTTCCTGAAAATAACTTTTAGCGATGAAATGTGTGGCTTGCCTGATTTCATGATAGGCGCCATCACAATCGGGTATTTGGGGTCGTGACAAGTTGGTATCTGAGCCCTAGGTTAAATAGGTCTTGTCAGTCATGAGCAGTTTTAGTAGAGTCTTGCGGATCGGTACAGAGACGTCTGTACTTATCTTTGAGAGGCTACTGAACCCTTAGGAAAAATCTCACATTCCTGAATTCTGTCGTGCGATCTGTTGATTCCTGGAACTAAACTTCTGTTGTTTTCATTCTCTCACAGATGTTGAAGACTCACGCTACCGATCAGGGTGACCAGACACCAGCTAGACCAGCGAGAGATCGAAGACGCGGTCGAGGTCGTGGCAGAGGGAGGGGTGCAGCCCCCGCATCAGACGGGGCAGTACCTGTGGACCCTCCTATTGTTCAGGATCAGGTCCCCGTCGCAGATGTTCCAGCGGGACTGGCTCAGGCACCGGAAGTGCCTATTATGATTCCGGGTCTTTAGGAGACCCTAGCTCACATCTTGACAGTGTGCACCAGTCTTGCACAGGCAGTCGTTTTGTCTACTACTGCCGCTACTTCTCAGGCCGGGGGAGGCACTCATGCTCCAGCTGCCCAGACACCTGAGCAGGTTACCCAGGGGCTTCAGACACCGGGGGCAACTCCAGCCCAGCTGGTTGCCCCAGCCCAGGATTTTGTGGTCCCAGCTTTGGCAGACGATGAGCAGCACAGGTTGGAGACATTTAGTAGACTTCAGCCTCCGACTTTCAGTGGTACTGAGAACGAGGATGCCCAGGGGTTCTTAGACAAGTGTCAGAGGATTCTTCGCACAACAGGGATATTGGAGGCCAGTGGGGTCCCATTTACTACCTTCCAGTTCTCAGGAGCTGCACTCGCTTGGTGGGAGGCCTATGAGAGGCGTAGACCTGTTGATATAGCACCCCTTACCTGGCGTAAGTTCTCCATTATTTTCCTAGAGAAGTATGTACCGCAATCCCGCAGGGAGGAGCTGCACAGGGAGTTCAAGCAGTTGCCTCAGGGGGACATGATCGTGACGTAGTATGAGATGAGGTTCTCTCAGTTGGCCCGTCATGCTATTTTGCTAGTTCCCACGGATAGGGAGAGGATTATGAGGTTCGTTGATGTCCTCACTTATCAGCTTCAGATTTTTCTAACCAGGGAGAGGGTATCTGGTGCTTCTTTTGAGGAGGTGGTTGACATTTCCAGAGAGATTGAGTAAGTTCACCGCCAAGAACGAGTTGAGAGGGAGGCCAAGAGGCCTCGAGGGTCTGGTAGTTTTGGTGGTGTTCATTTAGGAGTCCAGTCTCAGCACAGCATAGTCCATTCATTTAGGCCTCCTCAGCCAGTTCGCCTAGCCTACAGTGGTGCATCATCGGGGCATGGTACCCACAGTTCTCATCCGGGTCGTTCCTCATTCAGTGCTCTCCAGCCCAGAGTTTATCTCAGCCACTATCAGTTCAGGGTTCCTCGGCACATGGTTCTTCTAGTGGTTATTCTGGTTCTAAGGGTTCCCTTTGGTCCCCCCGTCATTTGTTGAGAGGGGTTACTTTGAGTGTGGTGATCCGGGCCATATCAAGAGGTTTTGTGCCCGTCTTTCGGGTGGTTCATTCCAGCAGAGGAGCCAACCTTCATCTTCAGCACCATTTACTACACCACCCGCCCAGGTAGCTAGGGCTGGGGGCCAGTCAGCTAGAGGCCGCCCTAGAGGGGGAGGTTGATCAGGTGGAGGCCAGGCTCGATTTTATGCACTTCCAACCAGACCAGATGCTATGGCCTTAGATGTACTAATTACAGGTATTGTTTCAATATGTCACCGAGATGCTTTGGTCTTATTTGATCCAGGTTCCACGTATTCTTATGTTTCATCATACTTTGCTCATTTTCTGGATATGCCTCGTGAGTCCTTAGTTACATTTGTTCATGTGTTGACTCCGGTAGGTGATACTGTTGTTGTGGATCGTGTGTATCGGTCATGTGTCATATCAATTGGGGGTCTGGAGACCCGAGTGGATTTATTATTGCTTAGCATGGTTGACTTTGATGTGATATTGGGCATGGATTGACTATCTCCATGCCATTCTTTTCTAGATTGTCACGCTAAGATCGTGACCTTAGCGATGCCAGGATTTTCGAGGGTTGAGTGGAGAGGTTCTGTTGAATATGTGCCTAGTAGGGTGATTTCTTATCTGAAGACTCAGCGTATGGTAGAAAAAGGGTGTTTATCGTATTTGGCTTTTGTGAGGGATTTAAGTGTTGAAACTCCCACTATTGATTCCATTTCTGTGGTCCGTGATTTTTTGGACGTGTTTCCTGCTGACCAGCCAGACATGCCACCTGACAGGGATATTGATTTTGGTATTGATATGGTGCCGGGCACCCAACCTATTTATATTCCACCGTATTGTATGGCACCAGTGGAGTTAAAGGAATTGAAAGAGCAGCTTCAGGAACTCCTAGATAAGGGGTTCATTCGGCCTAGTGTGTCACCTTGGGGTGATACAGTGTTGTTTGTGAAGAAGAAAGATGGTTCCATGAGAATGTGTATTGGCTATAGGCAATTGAACAAGGTTAGAGTCAAGAATAAGTATCCTCTGCCTCGTATTGATGATTTGTTTGACCAACTTCAGGGAGCCAAGGTGTTCTCTAAGATTGGTTTGAGATCTGGGTATCATCGGCTGAAGATTCGGGATTCTAACATTCCCAATGCAGCTTTCAGGACTCGTTATGGTCACTATGAGTTTATGGTGATGTCTTTTGGGCTGACCAATGCCCCAACAACGTTCATGCATTTGATGAATAGCGTGTTTCAGCCGTACTTAGATTCTTTTGTTATTGTGTTCATTGATGACATCCTGGTATATTCTCGTAGCCAGGAGGAGCACGCTTAGCATTTGAGAGTTGTTTTACAGGAATTGAGGGAGGAGAAGTTTTATGCAAAGTTCTCCAAGTGTGCGTTTTGGCTTGGCTCAGTAGCTTTCTTGGGGCATGTGGTGTCCAGTGAGGGTATTCAAGTTGATCCGAAGAAGATAGAAGCGGTGCAGAGTTGGACCAGACCGTCCTCAGCTACAGATATTAGGAGCTTCCTTGGTTTGGCGGGATATTACCGTCGCTTTGTGGAGGGGTTTTCTTCTATTGCTTCACCCTTGACCAAATTGACCCTGAAGGGTGCTCCGTTCAGGTAGTCGGACGAGTGTGAGGAGAGCTTTCATAAGCTCAAGGCTGCTTTGACCACAACTCCAGTGTTGGTATTGCCATCAGCTTCAGGTTCTTATACCGTATATTGGGATGCCTCGAGTATAGTCATTGGTTGTGTATTGATGCAGGAGGGTAGGGTTATTGCCTACGCCTCGCGCTAGTTGGAGACTCGTGAGAAGAATTACCCAGTGCATAATCTCGAGCTAGCAGCCATTGTTCACGCCTTGAAGATCTGGCGTCATTATTTGTACAGGGTGCATTGTGAGGTTTTTACTGATCACCGTAGTCTACAACATCTGTTTAAGCAGAAGGATTTGAATTTGCGTCAGAGGATATGGTTGGAGATTCTCAAGGACTATGATATCACTTTTATATACCACTTGGGGAAGGCCAATGTAGTGGTCGATGCCTTGAGTCGTAGAGCAGAGTGTTTGGGGAGTCTAGCATATTTTCTAGTAGTAGAGAGACCATTAGCACTTGATGTTCAAGCCTTAGCAGGCCAGTTGGTGATATTGGATCTATTAGAGCCCCGTCGAGTATTGGCTTGCGTAGCCTCCAGGTATTCTCTTTATGACCGGATCAGAGAGCGCCAATATGATGATCCACACTTGCTCGTTCTTCAGGATAGGGTCCGACGAGGTGATGCCAGGGATGTAGTTATTGGTGATGATGGGGTTATGAGGATGCAGGGTCGGATATGTATGCCTAATGTGGATGGGCTTTGAGAGTTGATTCTAGCAGAGACCCATAGCTCGCGGTATTCCATCCATCCGGGTGCCGCGAAGATGTATCAAGATCTGAGACAACATTATTGGTGGAGGCATATGAAGAAGGATATCGTTGGATTCGTACCTCGGTGTCTCAACTGTCAACAGGTCAAGTATGAGCACCAGAGACCAGGTGGATTGCACCAGAGATTAGATATTCCGGAGTGAAAGTGGGAGCGGATCACCATGGACTTTGTAGTTAGGCTCCCACGGGCTTCGAGGAGGTTCGATGCTATGCGGGTTATTGTGGATCGGTTGACCAATTCCGCGCACTTCATTCGTGTTGGTACTACTTATTCTTCAGAGCGATTAGCTGAGATTTATATCAGGGATATTGTTCAGTTTCATGGTGTTCCAGTTTCTATCATTTCTGACAGAGGTACTCAGTTCACATCTCAGTTTTGGAGGGCCTTGCAAAGAGAGTTGGGTACTCAGGTCGAGTTGAGCACAACATTTCATCCTCAGATGGACAAGCAGTCAGAGCGCACTATTCAGATTCTGGAGGACATGTTGTGTGCTTGTGTCATTGACTTTGGGGGTTTATGGGACCAGTTTCTGCCACTCGGGGAGTTTGCATATAATAATAGTTATCAGTCGAGTATCCAGATGGCTCTCTACGAGGCTTTATATGGGAGGAGGTGCAGATCTCCAGTCGGTTGGTTTGAGCCCGGTGAGGCCAGGCTATTAGGCATAGGTTTGGTACATGATGCATTTGATAAGGTGAAGTTGATTCAGGACCGGCTTCGCACGGTGTAGTCTAGGCAGAAGAGTTATGTGGACCGGAAGGTCCGGGATGTGTCTTTCATGGTTGGGGAGAAGGTGCTACTGAATGTGTCACCCATGAAGGGTGTTATGCGGTTCGGGAAGAGGGGCAAGTTGAGTCCCCAGTTCATTGGGCCTTTTGAGCTGCTTCAGAGGGTTGGAGAGGTGGCTTATAGACTTGCTTTGCCACCCAGCTTATCGAGTGTCCATCCGGTGTTTCATGTTTTCATGCTCCGGATGTATGTTGGTGACCCGTCTCATGTCTTGGATTTCAGCTCAGTTCAGCTTGAGGGTGATATGTCATATGAGATAGAGCAAGTGGCTATTTTGGGTCGACATGTCAGAAGGTTAAGGTCTAAGGATATAGCTTTAGCAAAGGTGCAGTGGAAAGGGCAGCCGGTGGTGGAGGACACCTGGGAGACCGAGCAGTAGATTCGGAGCAGATACCCTCACTTATTTGAGACTCCAATTATGTTTCTAGACCCGTTCGAGGACAAATATTTGTTTAAGAAGGGGAGAATGTAACGACCCGGCCGGTTGTTCCGCAAGATTAGCCCCTTTCCCTGTTTATGCTTTGTCATGTGTTGCTTAGCCTATTTATGATGAGTTGGGTCGGTTTGTTCGGGTCCGGAGTGGTCGTGGTGAGAAATGAGACACTTAGTCTCTTAAGTTGGCCTTATGATTGGAAAAGTCAACCGGGAGTTGACTATTAGGTAAACGACCTCGCAATGTGGATTTTAGGGCTAATAGCTTCGTTAGGTGATTTGGGACTTAGGAGTGTGTTCGGAATGTGGTTTAGAGGTCCGTAGTATAATTAAGCTTGAATTGGTGAAATTGAGTTTTTGGCAATTTTCGGTCGGCAGTGGAAAATTAGCTATGGGGGTCGGAATGGAATTTCGAAAGTTGGAACAGGTTCGTAGCGTCAATTTGGATGTGTGTGTAAATTTTCAGGTTATTCAGACGAGTTTTGGGTAGTTTCAGCATCGTTGGTGATTTTGGAAAAGTTTGAAAATCCTTAGGCTTGAATCATGGGTTGATTTGATGTTTCAGTTATTTTGGGTGTTACAAGTGTTTGACTAAGTTCGGGTGATAATTTGTGACTTGTAGGTACCATTAGTTGAGGTCCCGAGGGCCTCGGGATGAGTTCGGATGGTTAATAGAGGAGTTTTGGCCTTAGAGCGTTGCTGGTGTGATCTGTTCTGTGATTTCCGCAGATGCGGAGCGTGGCCGCAGGTGCGGTCACCGCAGGTGCGAATTGGGCATCGCAGGTGCGGAAATGGCTAAGGGGGAGAAGGACGGCAGATGCGGACGATTGGCCGCACCTGCGAAGTCGCAGGTGCGGTAGATGAAGCGCAGGTGCGGGGTTGGCCTTTTAATGAAATCTCGCAGGTGCGAGAAATGTTCCTCAGCTGCGATGGTCACTGGGCAGAAAATATAAAAGGATGCATTCACGAATTTTTCTTATATTTCACCATTTTTGAAGATGGGTTTGGAGCTTTTTGATGGATTTTGAAGAGGGGTTCAAGGGAAACACATTAAGGTAACGTTTTTGAACATAATACTCGATTCTATGTTGGTATTTGAATGATTAATCAAGAAATTTGTGGGATTTAATGGTGTAATTTGATGGGTTAGGGTTTGGGAATTGAAGACCTTTAATTGGGGATTTGAGGGGTCATTTGAAGTCCAATTTTGATGTTCTTGGTATGTATAGACTCGTGGGAGGATGAGGATTCTTGTGATGTGATTTTTATCGAATTTTGAGACGTGGGCCCGGGGGTCGGGTTTGGCGAATTTCAGGATTTTTGGTTGAATTTGATAATTTTCGAGTGGGCTTCGTTCCTTAGCATATATTAATAATATAAATCTTATTTTTGGTATATTTGGAGCAACCAGAGGCCGAGTCTTGAGGCAAAGGCATTGAGGGCTAGGATTTTAGCCGGTTTTGAGGTAAGTAACGTTTCCAAACCTTGTTCTGAGGGTTTGAAACCCCGAATTATATGCTATATGATTATAATTTAGGTGATTCACATGCCAAGTGACGGGCGTGTACGCGTACACCGAGTGATTTGTGGCCTGGCTCATCCCATGGCACCCGCACTTTTATTGATGTGGTTAATGTGAACATGCTAGAAATCATTTTAAGTCAAATGATAGGGCTTCACGCCGAAAATGCTGAGACCCGAGTGGTCGCATATTGCTGTCTCCTTATGTGTTTATTTGATTTTTTATACTCAGTCCTACCATAGCATATCATTTCATGCCTCAGTCTCGGTAATTGTTGATTTTATATATTTATTATTGTTTCGGGCTAGTTCATGCATCTGTGAGCCCATGTGAGCGAGACTGGAAAGTAATGACTGAGTGGGCCAAGAGACTGTTATTGAGACAGTTATGAGATCGGGCTGCACACCGCATCGATACTCTAATCATGCCTTCGTTGGCTTGATATAGCACTTGGGCCAATAGAATCCCCTTCGGAGTCTTTACACCCCTAGTGAGCGCATTGATATTGAGGGATGGATCTTTCCTGGACATGGATCTTGTCCGAAGTTGATGATATGTGAGGGATGGATCGTCCCTGGACATGGATCTTGTCCGAGTGTTGTATTCCGGAGATGGATCTTCTCCATGGGGGCTGGATTAGCCTTTTCCTCAGTACTGAGTGACTACGGTCACCAGTGTTTATGCATATTCCGGGATGGATTTTCCCTGGGCCTGAGAGCCATATACAGTACTGAGTGGACTTCTGTGTGAGAGTTGCGAGCACTATGTGCATTTCCACACTATTGATACATTGACATGTAGAGTACTGAGATATACCTGGGTTACTTATCATATTGGTCATATTCCGTTTTCATTATCTGTTGAAACTGTAAGCATGCCTAAATTCTGTATACTGTTTTCATTACAATTATTGAGGTTTAGTCTGTCATTACCTCTCAGCCTGTAGTTTGAGTTCGTTACTTCTGAGTTGGTGTGCTCACGTTACCCCCTGCACCTTGTGTGCAGATCCAGGTACAATGGGATCCGGTAGTAGTTGCTGAGCTGCAGTCAGAGTTCCTTGGGAGGCATCAAGGTAGCAGTTGGCGATCGCAACCTCGATTATCTCCTTCTCTATCCACCTGTCATATTTACTTATTTCAGATATTTTTGTGTTGGCTCTTTATTTTGATATAGTAGCTCATGACTCGGTGACACTAGATCTGACTTTGAGTTTTTCTTTATTTATGTTATCAGTGATCTTAAACCCTTAAATGCTTTTATAAAAATGAGACTCTTGTTGTAACTATAATGATTTTTCCTGAAAATAACTTTTAGCAATGAAATGTGTGGCTTGCCTGATTTCGCGATAGGCGCCATGACGATCGGGTATTTGGAGTCGTGATATATTATAATTACTACGTACAGGTTATTGTAAGTGACCCGTTTTAGACTCGTCACTACTTCTTCGAGGTTAGGCTCGGCACTTACAGAGTGCATGGAGTCGGTTATACTCATACTACACTCTGCTTTCTTGTATAGATTTCGGAGTGGGTCATAGCGTCGCCCAGTAGATTTGCTCGGATCCAGTGCTTGACGGAGACTTAAGGTACAACTGCACATCGTTCGCAACCCTAAAGTCCCCTTCTACATTACCATAACTGTTTATTTCGATGCAGACATTTATGATTTCATTTAGAGTATTATTTCTAGTATTCTAGACGCTCGTGTATTTGTGACGCTAAATCTGGAATTTGTATCTGGATATCGTCGTTTATCAGTTTTATCTACTTTATTTCCGTTTTTCAGCTTATTGATTTTCATTTGATTTGAAACGTTAAAAATGGTTCATAACTACATCTAACGTTGACTTGCTTAGCAAGTGAAATGTTAGGCTCCATCACAGTCCCGAGAGTGAGAATTTTGGTCCGTGATAATTAGTCCCTCAATTTTAATTTAGATGATACTATATTTTGCTTATCGAGAGTCAAATTGTGAGAAGTTTGACTAATATTTTAATTTTTTTTTATCATATTAACATGAGAAAAGCTACGATTTATAGTATTTCTCGTATAGTTTTTAAATATCTAAATTTTAATTTTAAAATATTGATAACTAATCCAATTTAACTTTATATTTTAATTAATTAACTCTTGATAAATGAAATGTGTCAACTAAACTAAAATACATGGAATCTATATTATTATGTCTACATCGTTAAATTCTTGTGTATTTTGTATTACTAGTCTTAGGGTACGCGTTTTGCGTGTGTATCCTATATCAACAAAATATACTTTTTAAATAATTACTAAAAAAATAATAAACAATGTGTTTGACTTTTAAAATGAAAGTTAACAAAAAAATGTATAAGTTCTTGAAAATGATGACTACTAAATATATTATTTAGCTGGCTCAATAAATAAAGAATTCTTTTCATAAAAGTTCTTAGATGCCTTATTGTAATTTCTGAGGACTTCTATAGAAATAATTTATAAAAGAATATTATTCTTTCTATGATCTAATTAAAAAAATAAAAAAAATATGTAAATATTAGCAACAAAGATTTGTCAAATAAAAAAATAAATTTCTCTGTCATTTGAGAATGAAGCGGTTGTAGTAGTAGTACCTTAAAGTTTATTTTTTTACGAATTTGACTCTTAATACTATTATAACCAAAATTTTCATATGTTAATGCTATTCTTATCAAAACAAGTTTATGTATCATATTCGGTTTGTCAATTTGAAAATAATTTTACGTATATGATGAATACGAAAAATTATTAAATTAATTCTTGTTAAATAGTTAATTCAAAGGCTTAATTATTTGTTCCCAACATCAAAGGAAATTACATATTAGTAGTTTTCACCTGATTCAAATAAGGAAAGATTTATTAATTAAAATTTTAGTTGATATCAAAGTGCTAAATATTAAAAAATTAGTCTATTACTAAATATTAAAAAAATAATCAAATGACTATTTTGTCCAGTGTGAACTATAGTTTAAGAGGGTAAAAATGGCGAACTACATTTGCTAAGGGCCTTCGTGCAAATAAAAAAATATTAATGAGCCACATTTGATTTTAAAAAATTCTAAAAGATAATTTTAACTTACATAAATAAATTCACAAAAATATAATGAATACGAACTATTAAAGTAATTCTTGTTAAATAGTTAATTCAAAGGCTTAATTATTTGTTCCCAACATCAAAGGAAATTACATATTAGTAGTTTTCACTTAATTCAAGTAAGGAAAGATTTATTAATTAAACTTTTAGTTGATACCATAGTCCTAAAAATTAGGAAATTAATTAGATTATATTACTAAATATTTAAAGAATAATCAAATAACTATTTTGTCCGGTGTGAACTATAGTTTAAGAGAGTAAAAAAGGCAAATTACATTTCGCTAAGGGCCTTCATACAGATAAAAATATTAATGAGCCATATTTGATTTAAAAAATTCTAGAAGAGATAAGAACTTTAACTTACATAAATAAATTCACAAAAATATGATGAATACGAAAAATCATTAAATTAATTCTTGTTAAATAGTTAATTCAAAGGCTTAATTATTTGTTCCCAATATCAAAGAAAATTATATATTAGTAGTTCTCACCTAATTCAAATAAGAAAAGATTTATTAGTTAAACTTTTAGTTGATATCAAAGTCCTAAATATTTGTAAATTAATTAGATTCTATTACTAAATATTAAAAAATAGTCAAATGACTATTTTGTCCAGTGTTAACTATAGTTTAAGATGGTAAAAAAATGTTAATTACATTTCTCTAAGAGCCTTTGTGCAAATAAAAATATTAATGAGCCACAATTTGATTTGAAAAATTTCTAGAAGAAAATTTGATAAGAACTTTTAACTTACATAAATAAATTCAAAAATACAAAGAGATAAAGAAAAGAATACAAAAACGTAAAAGCATATCGAAACGTACATTGCAAATATATACGGACGCTTGTTGATCAAAAAGTTGGAAAGAAATAATTTTAGTACAAAGATTTATCATTTTATTAAATAATTACGATTGTTTAATATCGTTCTTGTCAAAATAATAAATACCAAAAGAAAGATATTTATTTAATTAAAAATTTACTCCTTTTTAAAATCCCTACATATTAGTAATTTTCATCTAATTCAAATAAGAAAAGACTTAATAATTACACTTTTAGTTGATATCAAAGTCCTAAATATTAAGAAATTAATTAGATTACTATTACTAAATATTAGAAAAATAATCAAATGACTATTTTATCCAGTGTGAACTCTAGTTTAAGAGGATAAAAATGACAAATGATATTTCATTGAACATTATTGTGCTTTTAATATAACATAGATAAATATAGATATAAATATACTGTATAATTTTTAGTATTTCTTCTATACTTTTTCATATTTTAATCTATTTTGTAACTTCGATTTAAGCGTTGTGCGTTGAGACTTGTGTACCTACCCTCCCATAATTAATAAAACATCCCACTGGTGCCTTCACCTTTTGAAACATTGAATAAACCTTGAACGCATAGATGCCGAGATCAAATTTCATCATTCCACTCAAAAAACAACACAATATTTGGGTTATTCAAATGTTTGCATGATTCATCAAACTAATACTTCCTCTGTTCAATTATGTGAATTCATTTGACTGTATATAAAATTTAAGAAAAAAAAATATTTATAAATTTGTAGTATAAAATGAGACACATATTTTGTGTGGCTATATATTATTTTATATAGATAAATTGTTTCTAAATAAAAAAAATATCATTCTTTGTGGTACGGACAAAAAAACAAATAGATTCACATAAATTGAAACAGACGAGTAAAATGAATACCAAACTTGTCATCCTCGAGGAAAAGAAGAATGTCAAAATTGAGACAGAAATGTCGATCGTGATTTTGGATTCTGAAATTCTATCACACTCCGTCTAATTATTTGTTGTATTCAAAATTTATTATTTGTAGTTATATCAAGTGAAATATTTTAACTATATATAAAATTTAAGTCAAAATTATTGAGTTTGGATGAACACATAAACTCCCAACTAGATCCGTCCATGTTTCGACACCTTCGTACCTTCTTCAATACAACGTGATATTTTCTCGTCTCTTCCTCTTATCTTGCAAATAATTACTCACACGGGTACATAATAAGTGATCTTTTAGTCTTTGTCACACCTCTTAGAATAATACGAACTTCCAGAGAAAAAAGGATATATATATTTACTTAATTATCTTTAGTTAATTGTTACCTTAATGCATTGAAATATGTAAATAAAGGTAAGAGGGAATAAGAAATTAAGCCAGAATCTATTAGTTCTGCTGACCTTTTGGCTCATAAATTTGTAACCACCCATTTACAAACGTTTGGTATGTTCACACTTTTGCTGGCTCCACTGTCTCTCTCTATATGTATATATATAAGCACAGCTGATAAAAATCATGTGTCTTTTGTTAGTCAAAATTATAATCTGCAGCAAGATGAATTCCTCCGGATAAGATCTGGTTGGTCGAATCTTGTCAATTCATACTCAAATTCTTTTTATTTAAGAAAAGAACTTTTGGTAAGAAGAAATTATAAAAACCTTTAGACAAGGGTTGGATATTTTCTGACCGTTCAAAGAGGAAGGAAAAGGTGTAAAAAAAAAACTTAGAAAATAAAAGTCTTCCCATAACAACGGTTATCAACTTGCATCAATGTGGTAGGGCTATGAGATTTAATGGAATTTTCAATTTTGATCACGAGACATGTTAATACCATTATTGATTATACCAGTAACAAGAACAATAATAGCAGTAAAATAAAATAAAAAAATAAAACAGTCCATTCGATTAAAAGATGATGCTACTATTATTTGCAAAATCAAATTAATATCATAATATTAAAATATAACATTAAATTCAACCATAGTATATGTGATTTGTAGTTCTTTTTATAGTTTCTAAGAATATAAACATATTCTAATTTTTTGAAGTATTGTCTAAAAGTTATATAAAAAATTTAATATATATTTATTTCGTACTTCAAACAGCTTCATCTTTTATGGAGTACGAAAGTAGAGAAGAAAACTGTTAAATGACTCTGTGTGAAAAAGACCCTTGTGACCAAAGAAAAAGAAAATGATGCGTGCTTTCCACACGGAATTTACGTGAAAAAATGCCTTTTGCCAGATCAGAAAGGCAATATACTATGCAGGAACAAAACCTCACATGACCAAAATAATTGTTAGGTGAAATTACTATGCGATTACTGAAAATGTATCAATTATTATACGATATGAAACATTAAAATTACAAACAAACAAAGCTAATATTTAGAATTTTGTCATAGTAAATTATTACTATTGATTGCTCATTCCTTTTGTTATATAAAGAGTGCGTCATGTGTTTTCCTAGATTAGGTTAGCACGTTCTTTTTTATTTTTAAGCAAATTAGCTGAACAAGTTTTGGAATTGTTTAACCCATTGACAACAACTACTTAATACTTCTTCCAAGTCCTAAGAGAAATATTCTGAAACTGGAAAATTAAATACTTCTTCCATTTCATAACATGGTAATTAGTTGTTGCTACAAATGCACTACAAAGGTTTGCATTGATGATTACAACTAGAAGGAAAAATCCAGATGTTCAAAAAATGAAAAAAAGAAATATCTAAATCTAAAAAATTAAAATATTCACTTATCCAAAATGGTATTAATAAAATTACTTAATTATCCAAAAAGGTCAGCAATATCTGTAAAATCCAGTTGCGGTTTTACATTTACCACAATACTGACCACCACCTTGAAATCCTATTTGCCAACACAAACAAACTGTTTTGGCCACCACCTCCGCCGCGGTCGTCACCGGTACTGCAGTCGTCTGCGGTGGTGCTACCGCCGCCAAGAAGTTGTAGGATGCCGTTGACTCAGCTGAAGAAATATGATCAGTCTTCGTATGTAATGGCAACCCTATTGAAAGTTCAAGATTTATCATCAGTTGCTGTGAACTTTTCTGTGGAATTTCTAGTGGCTTTGTTTCTTCAGTAGTAGTACCACTGTTGCATTTTGTTTCATCATATGATGAATCTGTGGTATTATTCCACTGGTTTATAATATTGGGTTTTTGGTCAACGTTGTTATTGAAGTCCATGCAGATGTTTTTGGTTGTGGTGGTAGAGATGGTGGTGGTAACGGCGGAGGCGGTGGTGGAGGTGGCGGCAGCGTTGAGTGGACGGTGAGATTGAGGATCAATGCCACGGCTGATGAGTTTTCTCTTAATGTGTGTATTCCAATAGTTTTTAATTTCATTATCAGTTCTTCCGGGTAATCTTCCAGCTATAACAGACCATCTGGAAAAAAAAAAAAAAAAAAAAGAAGAATTAGTA
>ML371260.1:0-15475 GCA_005239525.1 Nicotiana knightiana | reverse complement strand
TGAGCTGCCATCCGTATCAATGCTGCTTCTCTCCGTGGTTCGAGCAGGTCTAGGTTGGTCCTCGATTCGCCGTCGTTTTCTTCCTCCATGGTTGTTGAGAACCTTATGCTTGGTTCGCCAATCTCCACAGATATTAAGGCTTCTGAGCCATAAACAAGTGCGAACGGAGTTTCTCCCGTGGCTATTTTTGAAGTTGTTTTGTATGCCCATATCACCGCTGGTAACTCATCAAGCCAGTTTCCTTTAGCTTTATCTAGCCTTATTTAGATTGTTGATGATGACCTTATTCATTGACTCATCTTGACCATTATCCATGGGGTGGTACGGTGTTGAAGTGATCCGCTTGATTTGCCAACTTTCGAAGAATTCTGTGATTTGCGAGCCTATAAATTGTGGGCCATTATCGCACACGATTTCCTTTGGTATTCCAAAGCGGCATATTATGTTTCTCCATAAGAAGCTTTTAATTTCCTTTTCTCGCACTTGTTTGAACGCTTCTGCCCCTACCCATTTTGTAAAATAGTCGGTTAGCACGAGTAAAAACTGTACTTGTCCTTTAGTTGTGGGAAGAGGTCCCACTATGTCCATACCCCATTTCATGAAAGGCCATGGGGATATTANGTTTTCACTAAGGATCTCGCCCCTGAGTGATTTCCACAGTGTCCTTCGCGGACTTCTTTCATCACAAATTCCGTTTGGTTAGGTCCGAGGCATTTAGCTAGGGGTCCTCCGAACATCTTGTGATAAAGTGAGTTGCAAATAAGGCAGTATCGTGCAGCTTTATGGTGAAATGCTTGAGCTGCTTTCCTGTCTTCAGGTACGGTGCCATTCTGCAAAAAATTAAGAATTTCGTTTCTCCAGTCCCAGGTTAAGTTGTTGAAAGTTACCTCATTTCTGTCCTGGTCTATTATCGAATGAAATAGTTGGACGACAATTGCATTGTCTTTGTTCGTTACTTTTGTGACTGCTGCGAGGTTAGCTAATGCATTTGCTTATGCATTTTCCTCTCTATGTATTTGCATTACCTTCCATGTTTTGAATATTCTCACGAGCTCTCATGCTTTTTCAAGCTACTGCTGCATTCGAGTCTCTAGAGCGATGTAAATCCTCTGTATCTGATTTACTACCAGTTGGGAGTCGCTATTGATCACAATTTGCTCGATTGATAGCTCTCGTATGAGTTCAAGCCCTACAATAACAGCTTCGTACTCTGCTTCATTGTTAGTTATAGGATAACACTTGATAGCTTGTCGTGTCTTTTCACCCGTGGGTGATATTAAGACTATGAATAAGTCGTCACCTTTTATATTTGAGGAATCATCGGTGAACAAGGTCCATAGGCCTGGATTAGCACCGTTAAAGAGTTGTAACTCTTTTTCTACTTCAGGTACAATGCTATTACTAAAGTCAGCAACAAAATCAGCTAGTATTTGAGACTTAATTGCAGTCCTAGGCTGATAGATTATTTCATACTCACTTAATTATATGGCCCACTTGGCTAATCTTCCTAACAATTCCTGTTTATGTAGAATATTTCTTAAAGGATATGAATTCACAACGGTGATTGGGTGGCATTGAAAATATGGTCGTAACTTTATAAATGCCATTATTAAAGCTAAGGCTAACTTTTCCAGATGTGGATATCTAGTCTTAGCATCTAGGAAAGTTTTACTTACATAATAGATAGGTGATTGTTTACCTCTTTCTTCTCTTACCAATACTGCACTTACAGTAATTTCTGAGACAGTCAGGTAGATGTACAATCTTTTCCCTTTTTTGGCTTTGAAAGCAGTGGTGGTTTCGATAGATAAATCTTCAGATTCTTGAGGGCTTGCTGACATTCTTTAGTCCATTCGAACTGATTCTGCTTTTTAAGAACTANTCCCCTTCTTTTGGCTTTGAAAGCAGTGGTGGTTTCGATAGATAAATCTTCAGATTCTTGAGGGCTTGCTGACATTCTTTAGTCCATTCGAACTGATTCTGCTTTTTAAGAACTAAGAATAATTTAAAACTTTTTTCGGAAGACTTAGAAATAAACCTTCTCAAAGATGCTATTCTCCATGTTAGTCTTTGAACTTCCTTTTTATTTGTTAAAATATCAGGTATTTCCTCTATAGCTTTAATTTGAGCAGGATTTACCTCTATTCCTCAGTTTGATACAAGAAACCCCAAAAATTTACCTGATTGCACTCCAAAGAGCATTTCTCTGGATTTAGCTTCATATTATACCTGCGTAAAATATCAAAAGTAGTAGAGAGATGCTGGAAATGGTCTTGTGCTTGTGTTGATTTTACCAACATATCATCAATATAGACTTCCATCGTCTTTCCAAGATGTTCTTGGAACATTTTAGTCACTAACCTTTGATAGGTGGCTCCAGCGTTTTTCAAGCCAAAAGGCATAACTTTATAACAGTAAGTCCCCCTGTTTGTAACGAAGGAAGTTTTTTCCTTATCTGAGGGATTCATTTCAGTCTGATTATAACCAGAATATGCATCTAAGAAGCTCAATAATTCATGACCTGTTGTGGCATCAATGATTTGATCTATATGTGGAAATGGGAATTAATATTTGGGGCATGCTTTATTTAAGTCAGTATAATCTACCTATACTCTCCATTTGCCAGTCTTTTTATGTACTACCACGGTGTTTGCTAGCAAGTTAGGGTACGTTACCTCTTGTATCAAACCAATCTTCAAGAGTTTCTGTACCTCTTCGTCGATCACTTGGTTCTTGAATGGTCCTTGCTTTCTTTTCTTCTGCTTAACAGGTACGAAAGATAGATCTTCATTTAGTTTATGAGCCATTACTTCTGGTGGGATGCCTTTCATATCTGAGCGGGACCACACAAAGCAGTCTGCGTTAGCCTTTAAATAATCAATTAACTTACCTCTTCGAGCGGGGCCCAGCCTCGTGCCTATATACACTTTCTGCTCAGGCTTTTGTTTAGATAATGGAAAAGCTTTGAGCTCCTCCGTAGTTGTTTTGATGTGCTCATCTTCCTCCGATTCATGAATTACGTCCAGTCTGGAATCTGCATATGTGTGGTATAGTACACCTTCCGTGGTAACTTGATTCTCCTTCTCGTAAGTATTTTCTTTCATACATGTTTCAGCAATAATACCTTCTGTACCTATTTGGGTAGTAATTTCTTCCATGCCTGTTTGGGCGGCGTTACCTGCTTGGGAGATTCCCTTATCTCGTAATTCTTCCACCTCTATTTTCTTGTTGTAGTGTACCACAGAGTTTATATTTCTTGCGGTCTGTTGATCGCCTCTAATTTGTTGAATCCCCCATTCAGAGGGGAATTTAATTACCTGATGTAACGTGGAGGGTATATCTTTCATGTCGTGGATCCATGGCCTTCCCACAATCACGTTATAAGCCATGTCAGTATCGATGACTTGGAACCTGGTACTTTTGATCACCCCATCAGTGTAAGTGCTAAGCTCAATTTCTCCTTTTGTTATAACCGTAGAGTTATCAAACCTTGATATGGCTCGTTCCCTTGGTATTACTTGATTCCCCAGTAGAATTTCTTCCACGGCTCTTAGAAAAATGATATTGACTGAACTGACTGGATCAATCAACACCTTTTTTACATTAGTTTCATGAATAAGTAAAGATATTACCAGAGCATCGTTGTGAGGAAGCATTAATCCGCCGATATCTGCATCATCGAAGGTTATATCGTCCTCTTCCATGTTTTCACGAGCCTGTTTTCCATGTGTAATTGTGAACTTTGCGGTTGTTTTACAGACCACTCAGTTTACTTCTTCACCTCCGTGTATCACGTTGACGGTTCGTTTTGGAGAAGGAGTCTTTGGGGCTCCTGCCTGTTCCTCATATATGCCTTGTAAAAAACTGCAATCCACAGTTTTGTGCCCATGATCGTTATGGAATTCACACCACTGATCTGGGTTCCTTCTACTTGGATTTGACCGCATCTCTTTGGGCCACTTAACCTTGTCTCACATGTTCCTCAATATTGAGACAAGTTCAGTAGTACTTACATTAAAGGTATGATCCCCAATTTGAGTATTACCTCTAGGTCGTTCATCTCGATCTTTTCTGGATCTAGACGAGGATGAGACTACGTCTCTTCCTTGTGGTCTATAGCTTGACCTAGTGTTTTCGAACCTAGGACGAATATCGCGTCCCGAGGGTCCTAAGTAAGGACCGTACCTATTTTTACCTGATCTTCTATCTGATTCAGGACGTCTGGATCTGGAATGATCTTCATCTCTCGAACGAGCAATGATATCTTCTTCTATTCTGATTTTAGTACTATACCTGTTATATATATTATTCCATGTTGTAGCCGAGAATTCTCTTAGAATTTCCTTAAGTCGTCTCGTGGCTTCTAAGCAATAATCGTTTAGGTTGCTTGCAAATGCCATGGCTGCCCAATTATCAGGCACCCTGGGTGACTGCATTCTTTCTCGTTGAAACTTATCTACAAACTCATGGAGTAGTTCCGTGTCTCCTTGTTTTATTTTGAATATGTCTTCCATTCTTTTCTCAACTTTTTGTGCACCAGAGTGTGCTTTTATAAATGAATCTGCAAGCTCAGCAAAAGAGTCAATAGAATTTTCAGGGAGAAGAGAATACCAGGTTAGGGCTCCTTTGGTAAGTGTTTCCCCAAATTTTTTGACAAGGACTGATTCAATCTCTTGTTTTGTTAAGTCGTTGCCTTTTACTCCAGTAGTGAAAGCAGTCACATGATCACGTGGGTCAGTTGTTCCATCATATTTGAGAACGTCATGCATTTTAAACTTCTTGGGTATAGGCAAGGGTGTCGCACTTGGCTTCCAAGGTTGTTGAGAATTCCTATCAACGTCAATGCCTTTGATGATAGGTGGCACTCCAGGAATTTGTTCGATGCAATCGTTCTGCTCTTTCATCTGTTTCTGCATAGTTAGCAGTAAATTTTGTAATTCTGAGTTATTAGATATACCTAGTCTCGTTTCGAGAGATTCATTAGAAGTATCTCCTCTTCCTGAGTTTGCCAACCCAGATTGAGGATTTTCCATGGTGATGGTATTATTGGGGGGTGGCGTCGGTGGTGTAGGTAACGTTGCCAATAATCCTCTCGCAAATTCTTGAAAATCTTGGCTCACATACTCTGCAATCATTTGCTTTACACGATCTTGTTCCACAGTTTGATCATTATCACAATTGTGGTTATTGGATCTTTCTGGGGATTGTTCCCTTGAACCACGTGGGGTTTCTGAAGGCCATGGAACTGGGTTTCCACTCCTTTGTTGGTTGTTGTCGTTGGAGTTCGACATAGTTCAGAGGATATCACTTGAAAAGCAAACAAAGATTATAAGATTCCCGGTAACGGAACCAATTTGTTTAACCAAAGAATTAGATCCCTTGACTAAAGCTATTTCTAGGATGAACTCGGTTTACTGATAATCAAGGAAATATAGAAAAATGAATAATAGACAATATTGCAGAAAGATAGAAAAGCGAAGTAAATTGTATTCGAGAATCAGATGCCTTTACAAGCTATATTCCCCTTCCTTATATAGGAGATTTCTTGATATAACGTACAACTCTTGCTATGGTTTCTCATTAATGATTAATTATGACATTAATGAGGCATTACAAAGGATAACGATAATTGGGGTACGGTTACATAATGTTCGAGTAATGAATTGTGGATTCATGAACCTGCCCGTAGCTTTGTCTAGATTCATTCTGACAGTGCCTCTTCCCTGTTTTGATCAGTTGAGTTTCCCATGGCTGATAAGCTCGAGGGTTTATTGAATCGTGCCTCTTTGTTCCGTACCTCTTCAAAGAATCACATCCAACTGTCGTGTTCTTTTATGTCCACGTGGCTGGCTAAGTTGTCAAGAGCTGGTTTACGTGTGAAACTCTTTTTTACCAATACAAGTATGCATTTTACTTTGCACTTTTGGAGGGCAGTTCAGCGTGAGTTGGGTATCCGAGTGGATTTGAGTATAGCATTTCACGCTCACACTGACGGGCAGTCCGAGCTTACTATTCAGATATTGGAGGATATGCTTCGCGCTTGTGTTATTGACTTTGGAGGTTCGTGGGATCAGTTATTGCCATTAGTGGAGTTTGCTTATAATAATAGTTCTCATTCGAGAATTCAGATGAATCCTTATGAGGCATTATATTGTAGACGATGTAGGTCGCCAGTTGGATGGTTTGAGCCGGGAGAGGCTCGGCTGTTGGGTACATACTTAGTTCAGGAGGCCTTAGATAAGGTCAAGATTATTCAAGAGAGACTTCGTGAAGCTCAGTCTAAGCAAAAGAGTTATGCCGATCGTAAGGTTCGTGATGTAGAATTCATGGTTGAAGAGAGAGTATTGCTTCGTGTGTCGCCCATGAAGGGAGTTACGAGATTTTGGAAGAAGGGTAAGTTGAGCCCTAGGTATATCGGGTTGTTTGAGATTCTTGATAGAGTGGGGGAGGTAGCTTATAGACTTGCATTGCCTCCAGGGTTATCCTCGGTTCATCCTGTATTCCACGTGTCTATGCTCCGGAAATATCATGGTGACTCGTCCCACGTGTTGGATTTCAGGTCTATCCAATTGGATCAAGACTTGACTTATGAGGAAGAGTCGGTGGCCATTTTAGACCGGCAGGTTCGTCAGTTGCGATCTAAGAGTTGTCCTTCAGTTCGAGTGTAGTGGAGAGGCCAGCCCATTGAGGCAACTACTTGGGACTCCGAGTCGGACATGCAGAGTAAATATCACACTTGTTTGCAAATTCAGGTAATCTTTTATGTCCGTTCGAGGACGAACGTTTGTTTTAGAGGTGGAGATTGTGATGACCCAAGGGGTTATTTTATGAATTTAGACTCCGTTCTAGGCTTATTAGCCATAAAAAGATTAAGATTAATTTTAACTACCTCGATTTGTGTGCACAGTCCGGACGTAAAATCGAAAACCTTTTATGTGAAAATATAAGAAATAATAATTTTTAGAATTAAAAAATTTTGGTTTTAGTTTACTTGAGTCGACATTTTGAGTAAACGGACTCGTATCTGTGTTTCAAAAATCCGGGGAGATCCGCAGTAAAATATGGGACTTAGGCGTATGCCCGGAATTGAATTCCAAGGTCCCAAGCCTTAGAAATCAATTTTTGAAAGAAATTGTTTTGCTTAATTATTAATGAAATAAAGAAATGAATTAACGTTTGAAATCATTGGTATCGGGCCCGTATTTTGGTTCCGGAGTTCGATACAGGTTTGTTATGATATTAAGCCTTGTCTGCTAAATTTGGTGAGAATAGGAATTTATTTGGCGAGATTCGGACGTCCGGTTGATAAATAATGAACTTTAAGTGTTCTTGAGAAAAATAATGAGTTTTGAGGTTTAATTCATAGTTTTACATGTTATTTTCATGATTTGATCGCACGAGCAAGTCTGTATGATGATTTTAGACTTGCGTGCATATTTGGTTTAGAGCCCCGAGGGCTCGGGTGAGTTTCAAATAGGTTTGGGTTCTGTTCGTTCTTTCATATGCTCCGACGTCGTTTCTTCAAGCATAAATGATATCATATTGAACAAATGAGCTCCGATTTCTGTTTTGAATGAAGTATTAGATCTGATCGTAATTACGGACCTGTAGCAAAAATAATCATCAAATTTGGACATCATATGAGGATTTTATGGTCATTTTACTAAGGTTGCCAGATTTTTCAGGTTAATTACGAAATTGCCACTGACGGCGTATAAAAAATCTGCATTATTTGCAAATATTAAAACCTACATATCTCCTTCATTATAAGGTTAAATTGAGTGACTCAAATTTCTAACTTGACTAGAATTTCACAAAGAATCTATTGGAGACATAAAAATCGAGTTTCTGGATCGTTTAGCATGATAAACGAGGCAGAATAGTTGGCAGAAAAATATATATATAACGGGCAGACTTTTTCTTCTTCAAATTTTCGAACCTCACACCCCTAGGAACGAATTTCTTCACCAAATATCATCCTCAAGTCATAGGTAATCAATTCTAAACTTTATTCTTTCAATTACTCATTGTTTCTCATCACTTTTAAATAAAAAAACTAAGAATTTTTATGGTAAAAATTGAGGGTTTGGGTAGAATTAGGGAATTTTATAAAAATTAAATTTTTACCTCGAATTGAGGTCGGATTTCGAAAATAATTGTATATTTGGGTTCGTGGATGAATGAATAAACGTAATTTGGTCCGAACCCCGAGTTTAGACCAAGCGAACTCGGGGTCGGGTTTTCACTTTTTTTTAGAAAACTTAGGAAAAATTGTAATTTTCAATAAAGTTAGTTCCTTTAACCTTAATTAATGATATTGAGTTAATTATGATTAGATTCGACCAAGTTAGAGCAAGATTCTAAAGGAAAAGCCATAATTGAGCAGTGAGTGGCCTACGAAATTGAGGTAAGTATTTGGTCTAACTTTGACTTGAGGGAATAGGAATCTCCACTTGTTTGGTATGTGAAATTCATGTGTGTGGTGTATGGCTAAGGTGACGAGTATTTATGCACTACCAAATTGCCTGTTAAGCATGATCCCTTTTTCGTTCCGAACTTAATTGATTTTTGTCTTAATTATTTATTATTATTTCTATGACTACTTGGCCTTGGTATTTTGTTGTTAAATATTGTTGTGGTTATTTTAGAAAGAGTATTGGTTGTTTTAGCTAGTTCCCTTGTGGTACAAAACGGTTGAGCGGTTTGGCATTATTTTTACGA
The DNA here is from genome assembly GCA_005239525.1 of Nicotiana knightiana. Taxonomy (NCBI): domain Eukaryota; kingdom Viridiplantae; phylum Streptophyta; class Magnoliopsida; order Solanales; family Solanaceae; genus Nicotiana; species Nicotiana knightiana. The sequence continues at coordinate 6,754 of ML371260.1, read as the reverse complement.
GGTATATATATATATATATATATATATATATATATATATATATATATATATATATATATATATATGTTTCTGTTTGTTTCATTTTTGGAAATATTGAGGAAGTTGTGAGAAATGCAGTTTAACTGTTTCGTAATTATTAAGGTTTACGTGGTTATTTGGTTTCATTGATTTATTCTCAATTGTTGTTGTAATTGTGTTAAAAGTGTTGATTGTTCTCTTGATTATATCATGATATATAAAGACTGAGTTGGGTTGACAGTGTTATGATGGTTACATATATTTTGGCTGGCTTTGTTATGGAATGATATTGGTTAAAGCTTACGAGCTATACTGTTTTCTGTTTGCAATTGTTGAAACAAAGATATTGTGAAAGGCTTGGCCTGAATTGTGAAATTTATGAATAAATTGATATGAGATGTCTGGTGGAAGCGGGTTGCCCAAAGAGATGATTGATGCATTTCAATAACATTTGATAAGAAAGTGATACGAACCATTATTTAAAGTAAAAAGAAATGAATGTACTTCACAGTTCTATTAACTATTACATCGCAAGAGAGTATCTCTAATATTTCTAAACGTTTTTTAAAGAAAATTTTATATAAAATCTTAAAAATATATATACAAATTATATATTTATATGTCTGTTTCGGTTCGAATTTTTTTTTCAATACCAAACCTAATAGGTTTTTTCCGGATCTTAAAATTGGAATGTGGTTCATTGTCCCAAATAAGAGTGTTTCGTACAAAATTATGTCCATACATGAGAACTGAGTACATAAAGAAAGACAGGTGGCCACGTCGTTATTCTTCCTTTGTCAACTATCTATCCAATATCAACATCTTCAGAAAGGAAAGGAAGTGGAAGATCCTTTGCTTTCAGTAATTTAGGCTGGTTGACAAAGTCTACATTCTTTTAGCTGTATAGTCATATCAAGAAGCTTGTTCTCCTCTTAACTACCTACAGAGATAGATTTTATACTAATTCCTAAAACCATTTTCGTATAAAAATCGGACAAAGGACATGATCAAAGCACGCACCGGGAGAATTTGATAGCAGGAGCAATGCCTGTGTTGAACAACAATCCGGCATGCCAATCTCGAACGTCCCAACTGTCTTTGCTTCTTCGCAATGCCTTCTTTTGTGATTGAGCCTTCTTATTGTCAAGCCGTTTGTGCTCTCCAACTGCACCCAATTTTGCTATTCTTTTCGGTTTTGTGCGGTTTTTCAATTCCGTTTGAACACTCCTAATCACAATAAGTCAACAACTAACTTATGGAAAGTAACTTCTCTTCAAAAGAGTCCACAGTGCGTCATACATTATTCATTTCAACAATAAACATGTACCATGCAACAAGTACTACTCATTGCCAATGCGGATCCGGGATTTAAATTCTATGGGTTCAAATTCTGGTTTTCAATATTGAACCCATTATATTTTAAAGTTATGGGTCCATATCTAATATTTTTGTACTTTTAATAAATTTTTACTCCGCGTCAAAAGTTATAGGTTCAATTGAACTCATCGCTAACACACTACATCCACCCCTGATTCCATTGCATTATCGCATACCCAACATCTAACAGACCTCGCGCGAAGTTGCCCGTATGTATTTTGTTTATCCTGACCAACAAAGAGATTCATTTACTGGGCGTCTTCGAGAAAGCAGAGTAGAGGAGATGAGTCCTTTACCTCTGCGCGAAGAAGCTTTATGAGGATGAAGAGGGACTTCGGACTCACAATCTGTAATCGATCGTGATTGGACGTCTTTTTTGCAATTGCAGAGCTAAAGGCGTATCTAAATAAGGAAACAACTGTTTACAGAATCTTCAGAGCATTTCGCCACCGAAAAACAAGGTATGCTATCTTAAATCGACTAAGACTAAACATTAGCTAACTAACTGCAGTGTTTAAGCTATCCGCGTAACCACTTAAAGTTAGCATGGCATCAACATGAAACACAGTTACTTGAGCGCTCATTCATACAACAGGATACAACTTACAAACAGACAATGAGGTTAGCTGGCTTTATAGAATCTACAACTTCATATATAGACAGTTGACATAATTCAAGAGAACCACGGGTCAGATTGCAAGCGAAAGTCCCAAGTTTCTTTTACAGCAAATTCTTCATCTCTGAGGTAGAGCAAAGTCAAAAGACGAACTTATAGCCAGGAAATGGGCTGGATAAGTTGAATGATATCAACAGATTTTAACAGACATTTTTTGTCATTGTATGATCAGATGAAGAACCAAGTGGCTCAAACTAATTTCATAAATAATCAATCACAGTAAAAGATGCATTTAATCAGGATTTACAGCAGGCAATAAGAACATTTACTCAGGAAACATGCATGTACATGTTTGCCGGATGGGAGACGACCTCAAGTTGGAGAAAAAAGTTCAGCAAAAATTACACTAGACAACCCAACAAAAGATGCCGTTAAGCATTTTATCGTTCCGTACTAGCTCCTACACTGAATAGGTCAGTACAAAAGATGATGGTTGTTCATACCGGTCTGCGCATTTTTATGTTCAAAGGAATTTCCTTGTAAGACTGGATCTTCTTAGCTGCATTTCTTAATGGCCTACTCAGAGACAATCTTCCAAACTCTGTAGATTCAAACCTCAATGCAGGATTACTTTCGACGTCATTGGGCGACATAGAAAAGGAGGCAGAACCATTTTGCTGGACTAGATTAACCATTGGTGGGCATTTGTCTTCAACCTCAAAATAATCTTCATCCTGCTTTGGTTCTTCAGGTTTATATCGAGCAGATTGCCTTCTTAAACAGGGTCTGCAAAGACAGCATAAAGTCATTATGAGCAATTCTCTTAACAATATTTAGAATCTTTAACATCATAGAAATTGGCAAATTCTAAAAGTTCAAAGTAGACTAACCTTTTATTGTCAGCCTTATCCTGGGGCTGAACTTGTTTAGAAAAGCCCAAACCTACATGTCACAAGGAAAGAATGATAAACAAAAGCAAGTTTAGGCTGTTAGCAGCGAAGATTATAGAATAATCGGATATTATACTCACACTTTGACTGAGGCCTCCTTTTGATATTTGCAGGTTTATCGTTATCTCCAATTCCCAAAGAAGAATCCCCTGCCTCTTCACACTTGATTGGTTCCACCTTCAAACAGCAAAGAGTAAATTACCACTAGATCCATAACAGTTATCTAATACTCAAAAATTTGTTTATGCACCTCATTATTCAACTGCTGGCACATTTTTTTGTTTTACTATAAATACTCCAGTCAAAAGTGAAAGAGAAAACAACTTAGGCCTACTTGGAGATGAACTTCCAAACTCTTTAGATTCAAACCATAATGCAGGATGGCTTTCTAAGTCACTAGATGATATCCAAAAGAAAGTTGAACCATTGCTCGACTAGATTAAACATTGGTGGCATTTGTCGTCTACCTCAAAATCATTTTCATTATGTTTCATTGCTTCAGGTTTAAACCGAGCAGATTGCCTTCTTACACGGGGTCTGCAAAGACAGCATAAAGTCATTATGAACAATTTTCTTAGCACTATTTAGAATCTTTAACATCATAAAATTGATGTCGCATTCTACAAGTTCAAAGTAGACTAACCTTTTATTTTCAGCATTGTCCTGGGGTTGAACTTGTTTAGAAGAGCCCAAACCTAAATGTCACAAGGAAAGAATGAAAAACAAAAGCAAGAATTTTAGGCACTTCTTAACAGCAATATGACCTGATATCCAGATATTACACTCACTCTTTGACTGAAGCCTCCTTCTGATATTTGCAGGTTTATCATTATCTCCATTTCCCAAAGAGGAATCCCCTGCCTCTTCACACTTGATAGGATCCACCTTCAAAAGTGACAGCAAAGAGTTAATTACCACTAGTTCCATAACAGTACAAAAAAATTGTCTATGCACCTCATCATTCAACTGCTGGCACATTTTTTGTTTTGCTATCTCCTGATTAAAAAGAAAACTCAATCAAAAATGAAAGGAAAAACAACTTAAACAACAACAGATTTGAGTTAGCTAAACCTGACTAACCTCTGCTTCAAGCTTTTTAGCTTTAAGTATGCCATTTGTACATCCTAGCTCATGTTGTAATGTTTTGAGCTGTTCAATAAGTAGCACTTACATTAGCTCAAGGAGAAAATCACCAATCCGGTCTTATAAGTAAAGCTGGTGTGGCATTCAAGTGCTTACCCTATCTTTAGCTGAATTTAATTCCTGAGAAAAATGCAAAAAGCAACAGTTTTTGTAACTAAACGGGAAAGTAAATGGTCTTAAAACTTAACTAGCTTGATTATGAGAAAGGAAAACAAACCGCAAGCATTTGACTATTTGATTGCGCAAGTTGATGGTTCTGTTGCTGCATTTTCTGCAGATTAATTCTCATCTTCTGTATCTCAGCTCCAGTCAATTCAATTATTTTGCTATTGAGAACACGAATCAAGGAACAGGCTCACAAGAACAAAAGTGATAATACCAATGCTAAGTAAGAAAGCTACCTACTATCATTCAACTCAATCAACTATACCTTTAATCCCAAGCAAATTGGAAATGACTATGTGAATTCTCATATCCATTCTGCTATATTTCAGCTCATTTAGTTCGAAGAACCCCTTACCCATTAGCACTACATCCAATTATCAACCTAGCATGTGTCTAGGAGAGCATGTTTTGATTAACTCAATGTTTAGAAGATTCAACATATTATGATTATTTTTACACTAACCATCATTTTACCGCAATCCTCCTTTTGTTGTGGACTTTATCTTGCCTATGTGAAACTCAAATAGGTGTAGTTAAGGCCATCTACAAACAGAGACGGACAGGGACGGATTTAGCTTGTAACCTTTGGGTTCACGTGAACTCAATAACTTCTGCCCAGGCTTGGCCTGTATATTTATTAAGAAAATAATATTTATAAATATTTTACTGCTAACGCAGTAATCATTGAGTAGATCCACCTCTGCAGAAGGTCAAACCTCTCAGCGCGGTATATACACACAGACACACAGGCAAACACACACACAACTTCACCCTTTGCACCCATTGGCTCAAAGTTCTGGATATGCTTCTATCTATAAACAATTATAAGCAAATGCAATTCTTTTACAAATAAAGGATACTTCCTGTCAGCTAACATCTTCATCAATTCAATATTCTCCTGCAAAAAAAATTCCAGAAAGGGCCAAATCAAGCTGAAATTAAGAACGCCATTTTTTAACACAATATACCACTACCAAAAAAACAGAGAATTTACCTTCTTGAGCATGTCTATGTACTCTTTTGGACCAATTGAGATATGTTGTGACTTGTCATTTTGGCTATCCAATCTCATCTCTTGTGGTATGTTGCTAATATCAGCTAGCTTTTTTCTGGGAACATTCCCCAATGTAGCCTTCATTTTTGCTTTTCACTGAATGCTCGAAAACCCTAGGTTCTTCCGAAGAAACAGTTCGTAATTTACCATAAATAATCATTTCGTAAAAAGGAATTAGGGTTTTATGTCGAATTCTAGAGAGAGAATAATAAAGGAGAGAGAGAACTTACAGCTCGATCTCGCCGGAGGAGAAGGTGAGAGGCAAAACGGCGGAGGAGGAGTTCGCCGGAGAGGTCCAAAGCGGGGGGAAGATGACGGGGGATAATTTTGTAAATCGGGCCGAAAATCAATCCGAATTTAAGCCCAGTGCATTGTCCCGCTAAAAGACACGGATCTCCAAATTTGAATTATGGTGCCATGTCACAACTCACATGTGCAAAATAATGAGAAAACTAGACCCATATTTTATAATTGTAACATTACACGTCATATTGTCCCTGGTATAGTATGCGTAGTTTTTATTAATTGTTAATATGTTAAGCTTGGTCTAAAACCATCATCATCATTTTGTATAGAGATAATTTATAGCTACTATCAAGCAATATAAGATTATAAGTTCAGTACACACGGAGACTTGTGATTAACTATCAACTAAATTAAACCCAAATAATTAATCTATTCAAGCGATTTACTAAAGTATGAATATTTAACTACAACTAACCTAGAGTAGCAGACTAAAAAATTAAAGTTCAATGGGAGAAAATATTCCAGAGTTATGGGTTAGCTAACAATCTCGTTGAGTTTTTCACTTAAATTGTCTAATTAATTTATCTGGTTTATTGGTTGACATAGTTAATATTACTCGTAGCCTTCTCCCGAAGTACTACTGTCCTATTCAAGCTAACCTAATGTCTATATTCCTATGGAATTAGGATTAACAAGAATGCATTAATAATTTTCGTATAATAACCAAACAAGGCGATTAGGTAAATCCTTATCCTAACCGCAAATATGGTCCCTGTTAATCAGGTTCAAGATCTCGCTCCATCAATCTTATATGCAATCTAAAATTTTCTCTCCCGAATTCAATATTAGATTCATAGATAGTATTCAATTGGTGATCAGTCAATCAAATAATTAAGTGCAAGATTAAATAAATAAACCAATACGATAAAATAACAAGAATAATTCAAGCCTCAAAGTACAACGTTCATGTAGCACCCAAAACTATAGAACTAATAAACTATGAAATTAAAGGAAGAGAAGAGAAGAAAAACTAGTTAGATGTCTCCTCCAAGCGTGGTTTATGTTCTCCCCCTCCAAAGTGGCATGTTTTCCCTAAAAAATATGTTAGATCCCTCCAAATTAGGTTGATATTAATATATTTTGATTGATTATTCTCTATTTGTTCAACTACGTTCTTATTGTAGT
>ML371259.1:157326-168057 GCA_005239525.1 Nicotiana knightiana | reverse complement strand
GGGATCGACTTTGGGCTTAATACCCCAGATTTATATTTGCAACGCCCGTTTAGTCTTTATAGATGACATAGTTGAGCGTGATCAAGTGGTAAAAGATTAAGTTAAGTCAATTAAGATCAAATAGCCAACGGAGGTATCCAAAAGCAAATAATTCGAATCTAAGCAGGAAGGATGAAATTAACAACCGAGGATTCAAATGTATCAATTACAGCACATAAACAGGTAACAGAAGAACCTACAAATCCTAAAAGGCCAATCTAATTGCAAATTAGTACGAGTACACACTCGTCACCTCGCATACTCGGACTACAATCAGAAAGGAAGACTTAATCCTAAGGGGTATTTCCCCCACACAAGGTTAGGCAAGATACTTACCTCAAAGACGACAACCCGGTACTCCAAACTAGACTTCTCGGGCGGAAAGACCTCCGGACGACTCCCAATCAACTAAAACAACTTCAAAATAGCAATACAACGTATAAGGAACTATTCCGAATAATATAGTCTCAATCTTTACAAAATTATAAAAATCGACCCAAAAGTCGACCTCCGAACCCGCACCTCGGAACCCAACAAATTTTACAAATTTCGATTACCTATTCCCCCACGAGCCCGAATATATAATTTGTTTTGAAAATCGACCCCAAAACGAGGTCAAATTCCCAAATAATCAAAAAGCCCTAACTATACCCCAAACCCCAATTTCTACCTTTAATTTCACGATTTTAGGCCTAGAATCTAGTAATTGTTGATGAAAATGGAAGAAAATGAAGTTAGAATTACTTATCTATGAAGCTATGGTGGAAGAGATGCTCCAAAATCGCCTAAGAGGGTTGGGGAAGATGAAGTTTGAGAAAAATGGGGTAAATCCTGTAATGGTTATGTTTTTGGGTATAAAAAAATGACTGGGCGAAATAAGGCAGTGCGTTCGCGGGTCAAGCTCCGCGTTCGCACAGGGTAATTTCTACCCAGCCCCCAGGCCCACGCTAACATTGTGCATTCGCACCCTATCACCCGCGTTCGCACAGTACCCCCCAAGGACCCTCCGCGATCGCATCCTGCTTGGTGCGTTCGCACTGAACAAATTGACCCTGACCCCCAGACCCCACTTTACCCAGTGCGTTCACACTCCCTTGAGTGCGTTCGCATAGGGCATTTACCTGAACACCATAAAACAGTACCCACACCAGATTTTTCTAAGGCATTTGCACTTCGACGCCTATCCAAAACTCACCCGAGCCCTTGGGGCTAAAAACCAAATATACACACAACCTCAAAAATATCCTACGGACTTATTAAAGTAATCAAAACACCGAAGTAACATCATAACCATCGAATTAAACCTCAAAATCAATCAAATTCTTTTAAACTTCTAAATTTTCCATTTATGATCCAAATCTCGCCAAACGAAGTCCATTTATTTCCAAATTTCACAGATAATACATATAAAACATATTAAACCTGTTCCGGGCTCCAGAACTAAGATACGGGCCCGATACCACAATTTTCACATAACATTTCATTTTCAAAAACCTTTATATTTTTCAGAAAATAATTTTCTTTAAAAATTCATTTCTCGGACTTTGGACCTCGGAATTCGATTCCGGGCATACGCCCAAGTCCCATATTTTCCTACGGACCCTCTGGGACCGTCAAATCACGGGTCCGGGTCCGATTACAAAAACGTTGACCGAAGTCATCTTTATTCAAATTTCTAATACAAAATTATCATTTTTATCAGTTTTTCACATAAAGGCTTCTCGGCTACACGCCCGGGTTGCGCATGTAAATCGAGGTGAGATATAAGGAGGTTTTCATGACATGGAAAGATAGAATTAGCTAGAAAAATACGGGATGACCTTTTGGGTCAACACATCCTCCCCCTCTTAAACGAGCGTTCGTCCTCGGACGTGCCAGGATTCACCTTGAACTCATCGAATCACTGATTGTACACTTCTAACACATACCCGCGGGTGATCACATGTTACCCCAATCCACGAAAGACTGACGAAACAATCACCATTGCAATATCGCCTTCACATCACCACTGATAAACCTCCTACCTCTACTTCTCACCCTCTACTCATTTACAAAAGACCCGATTCTAAATCCATATCCGGCATTAGTCCCAATCAGCTGCATCAACTCATGACTACACCCACAAAGCACGGCGACACAACATAGTACATCACACATAGGTTCATATAGCACTTTTGATCACAATAGCTGCCCGAAATCAACTCGACATTGGCGATTAGCCCCACATCTGAAAGAACTCTATTCCTAAACCCCATAACACTGATAATGATGCAATGAACACGAAGACTTCATTATTAAACACCCGAGTCACCAGCCACAACTGACATCACCAGGCACACATCCCGCAAACTAAACTAAAGAAAACACATAACGAAATAACTGAATATGAAAATGGAAACATATAAAGGAACTATCAAACAAGCCCATAGGCACAACTCTCTATCAATACTGACTTACCAAAAGCAATATAACAAGGAAGAAGCAAAGCATATGAACATATCACAAGGATACCATCCTGATAAAATTTCCACTGAGGTACTCAGCCCGATCCAAATATATTGAATCACAAATATCACGAGGACCTCATCCTCAACTCTGAATCACATACCAAAAATATATCACACCAATTGAAATTCCTCCACTAGTTCATCTCAGCTGATAAAATCATAACGCTAACTGAACCCACATCTCGATGGAATATCAAATCACAACTCGTAAACAAAATACTGAGGAAAATCACATAAAGCTTACCACAAAGAACAACAAGGACTCACTTCCAGTCTCACCACTATCAAGAATGAAATAAACTATAATAGACACGGGCCACTACTCATAGAATCTCCCAACAGGAGTAAACACAAAATGGAGTGCAAAACATGGAACTCACTCATAATTGAAACAACAAATAAGGGAACTCGTTCCGACCAGCAGAGCTATAATGAAATACAATCGGTGGCCCCCTGTAACACAAGAAAACATACATTTGTGATAAAATCTAGCACATCAGCCTCCAACCTACTATATGAAACACATCAACGCGTCGGGCCTTCCCCTCTTAGGCGACCTCTACTCACTTGAATACCCTTCTACCACACACCTGCCTGAATCTTGGGACAATCTCTCACCCTGTGGCTAATATCTCCACACTGAAAACAATCTTATTGCCGATATGGCTGTGGAAAAACACACAATACCAATCCTGTGAAACCCATGATTACCTGAAATCCCATGCGAAGCTGGTAATGCAAACTGAACTAGTCGACCCAGAAAAATTCTATCGTGTCATACCTTTCCCCCATAATACGAACCAGTAGATTCCTCCGATCTACGAGGCCTCATTGCCTCTCTGAACTCTCTCTCTCTGATCTCGTCTGTCCTCTCGCTCTCGGTCCCATGTGCGCTCTAACTGGCGAGCGATCCCTAACACCTGCTGAAACGAGGCATCCTACTCTAACTCTCGAGTCCCGCTAAACCAAATATCATGCCTGAATCTCTCAAATGACTCTACGAACTCATCTCCCAACTGAAGCAACCAAGCGAAGTGCATGTCTGGCCAACTCACTGAATCTAACGGCATGCTCTAATAGTGACATGGCGCCCTGACGCAACTGCTCAAACTCTGCGCGCCGTACATTCCGTAGGAACTGAGGTGCAACCTCTCTCAAAGCATCTCCAAAAGACTGAATCCATGCTAGTGAAGCTAACTTAGTCAGGGCACCCCAACTCATATGCCACTACCACTGATCCACCCACTACTCTAAACCTGAGACGTGACAAAGCAACCCGCTCGTCTCCATATTACCCAAAATACAAATAATATAGTGACACTCCTCCCGGAAACCCTGGGCACCATCTGCCGGCAATCCACTGAAAGATAGAAGGGTGGTACTTCCTGTACCTCTCAAGTCCAAGCTATTCTTCCTTCGATGCTGCTACCCTAACCACGGCTGAACTGAAACCAGATGTCGTGCTGTCATGACAACGGGTACCTAACCAATGTGATCTCGATGCTCTGGAGTGTAGATGGTGGGAGTCTGAACTCCTCCCCTGACCTGTGAGGCAACTGACGCACTAGAATCAACCCTGCCTGAGTCAATGTACCACTTATACTCAACACTGCGCTTAGGTCTCCTGAAGTTCGGGGTAGCAACAGGCACCCCCAGTACCTATCCCCCAACTAGAACTACTGGTGACTCCTCAACGGCTGCTCTGGTAGGCATCTTAACTGCGGCACGTGGTCCACGTTTGCCCCTGTCTCTCCCTGTCTCTGACCCATGCGACACTTGCTTTGGGGTAATATCATCAATAACTGCTGTTCGTGTCCTAACCATCGGTGAGAGAATGGAACGATAATTTCAAACTTCAAGATCAATAAAATCGCACGATAGGAATGAAGGAAGTGAAATTGTCCTTATAGTTCCGTAGCCTCTCGAAGATAAGTACAGACGTCTCCGTACCGATCCGCAAGACTCTACTAAACTCGCTTATGACTCGTAACACCTGTGAACCTAGAGCTCTGATACCAACTTGTCACGACCCAATTTCTCTCCGCTGGGTATCGTGATGGCACCTAGTCTTAGGGACTAGATAAGACTAGCAGTTACTGAATAACAACAGCAAATAAAGGAAAACTAACAGTCTTGATATAGTATCTCAACAAAATGTACAAACTTTCCCAAAATCGGTAGTACAAGTCATAAGCTCTACGAATCTTCTACAACTTCTAAGTGCAACTGTTTGGAAATAGATACAACAGTGTATGAATAATAAATACAAAGAAGGTGACTCCGACGCCTGCGAACGCAACATCAGGTTACCTTGAGTCTCCTCGGCAATCATCCACACAACTACTACAATATGAACCTGGATCTGCACACAAAAATATGCAGAAGTGTAGTATGAGCACACCACAGCGGTGCCCAGTGAGTATCAAGACTAACCTCGGTGGAATAGTGACGAGGACTAGTCAAGACGCCACTAGTCTACAAGATAAATAACATGAATGTAAAAATGACTGAACGTTATATCTAACTAAGACTTCACGGAATAATTTACAACAATAACAAATAAATACACGGCATCACCCTTCGTGATTTACACTCTTCCTCACCTAAACAATATCAAGAACAATAATTTGGGAAGGAACATCAACAATATGAACCATAAATCACAACATCCCTGCAAGGGAGTCAACAACACAAACAATATCATTAACAGCATAAACAGCAATAGAAACCATAACATCCCGTCAAGGGAGTCAAAAATACAAACAATATCATTAACATCATAAACAGTAATAGAAACCATAACATCCCGGCAAGGGAGTCAACAAGGAAAACAACATCATCAACAATAGAATAATAAGAGAAACCACACGATCCCGGCAAGGGCAACAACTATAACCAATCTCGCCTAAACAGTTTACTTTACGGAATGAAACTCATCTTAAGCACGGGCCCAGTAATAGGCAACATCAAGGAAGCATCAACCACATAAATATTTATCAACTAAACTGAAGGACCACACAAGGGAAAAATCATATAAATCACAATGTAAGACTCACGGGCATGCTTGATACCAATGAACGGATGTTCTAACTACAGCTAAACAACTATACAACTAGATAACACTAACATAGTCAATTTGGCAGTTTTAGGGAGCAAATATGGCATGGAGATAGGAGCGGTAAAAGATTAAGTTAAGTCAATTAAGATCAAATAGCCAACGAAGGAATCCAAAAGCAAGTAATTCGAATCTAAGCAGGAAATGATGAAATTAACAATCGAGGATTCAAATGTATCAATTACAACACATAAACAGGTAATAGAAGAACCTATGAATCCTAAAAGGCCAATCTAATTGCAAATAAGTACGAGTATACAATCGTCACCTCGCATACTCGGACTACAATCAACAAGGAAGACTCAATCCTAAGGGGTAGTCCCCCCCCCACAAGGTTAGGCAAGATACTTACCTCAAAGACGACAACCTGGTACTCAAAAATAGACTTTTCAGGTGGAAAGACCTCCGGACGGCTCACAATCAACTAAAACAACTTCAAAATACACATACAACGTATAAGGAATTATTCTGAATAATAAAGTCTTAATCTTTACAAAATTATAAAAATTGACCCAAAAGTCGACCCTCGGGCCCGCACCTCGAAACCCGATAAATTTTACAAATTCAGATTACCCATTCCCCCACGAGCCCGAATATATAATTTGTTTTGAAATCCGACCCCAAAACGAGGTCAAATTCCCAAATAATAAAAAAGCCTTAACTATACCCCAAACCCCAATTTCTACCTTTGATTTCATGATTTTAGGCCTAGAATCTAATAATTTGGTTATGAAAATGAAAGAAAATGAAGTTAGAATTACTTACCTATGAAGCTATGGTGGAAGAGATGCTCCAAAATCGCCTAAGGGGGTTGGGGAAGATGAAGTTTGAGAAAAATAGGGTAAATCCCGTAATGGTTTTGTTTTTGGGTATAAAAAAAATGATTGGGTGAAATAAGGTAGTGCATTCGCGGTCCAAGCTCCGCGTTCACACAGGGTAATTTCTACCCAGCCCCCAGGCCCACGCTAACACTGTGCGTTCGCACCCTATCACCCGCGTTTGCACCCTATCACCCGCGTTCGCACAGTATCCCCCAAGGACCCTCCGCGATCGCATTCTGCTTGGTGCGTTCGCACTGAACAAATTGACCCTGACCCCCAGACCCCACTTTACCCTGTGTGTTCGCACTCCCTTGAGTGCGTTCGCATAGGGCATTTACCTGAACACCAGAAAACAGTACCCACACCAGATTTTTCTAAGGCATTTGCACTCCGACGCCTACCCGAAACTCACCTGAGCCCTCGGGGCTAAAAACCAAATATACACACAACTTCAAAAACATCCTACGGACTTATTCAAGTAATCAAAACACCGAAATAACATCATAACCATCGAATTAAATATCAAAATCAATGAAATTCCTTTAAACTTCTAAAATTTTCATTTATGATCCGAATCACGCCAAACGAAGTCCGTTTATTTCCAAATTTCACAGATAATACATATAAAACATATTGAACCTATTTCGGGCTTCGGAACAAAGATACCTGCCCGATACCGTAGTTTTCACATAACATTTCATTTTCAAAAACCTTTATTTTTCAGAAAATAATTTTCTTTAGAAATTCATTTCTCGGACTTGGGACCTTCGAATTCGATTCCGGGCATACGCCCAAGTCCCATATTTTCCTACGGTCTCTCCAGGACCGTCAAATCACGGGTCCGGGTCCTGGTTCTGGTCCTGGTCCTGGTCCGGGTCTGATTATCAAAAACGTTGACCGAAGTCAACTTTATTCAAATTTCTAATACAAAATTATCATTTTTATCAATTTTTCACATAAAGGCTTCCCGGCTACACACCCGGGCTGCGCTCGCAAATCGAGGTGAGATAGAAGGAGGTTTTCACGACCTCGGAACATAGAATTAGCTAGAAAAATACGGGATTACCTTTTGGGTCATCACAATGATAATGAAAAGGGAAAGATTAATTGGGTAGTAAAGGAGATGATGACGTGTGCGCTAATGCTACACGTAACACCTCTATTTGAGGAAACTTACCGAGTATTGGATGAAAGTGATCCTATAGGCTACTAGGACCCCCCTTTAATTTTTATTTTGAATGATTTCCGTTTGTTTAAATGGTTTTATTTCTCTTTAAAGACTAATTCGCTTAGATTAAGTTTGGCCAGGACCCACCGTTGTGGACTTCGAGGGGTGTCTAACACCTTCCCCTCAAGGTACTTTCGAGCCCTTGCCCAATCTCTGGTAAAGTAAACCGTTTTATGAGCTATTTGCTTTAGGTGCCCTAACGCACCTTAATCCGTTAGGTGGCGACTCTTCAAATCCCATATCCCATACCAAAAGGAAATGAGTTGTCCCAAAATGTCGAAACCCCGATTCCGCGAGGAAAAGAAGGCGTGACAACGACGTTATATATGCACCACCACCTGATCGGCTGGTATACGTTGATGATTTTGCCCATAGTGGCCGAGATGATATGATGGGATGCCCTCAGAGGCTTGATGATGTTATGTAAACATATACCTATGCATGGTATGACATTTATACGCATATGCATGAGATTTTAAATAATAAATGATTCTGCTATTCAGACTTACATGTCGAGTCTTTTACTCCATGTTTCTCTCATGTCTATTATTTACTAATTTTCATTCATTACATACTCGGTACATTATTTGTATTGACGTCCCTTTTTCCTAGGGACGTTGTGTTTCATGCTCGCAGGTCTCGATAGACAAGTTCAGAGTCCTCCAAGTAAGCTATCAGCTCTGCGGAAGGTATTAGTGCGCTCCATTTGCTCCAGAGTTACTTATTTAGTCAACATTTTTTTACTCTATGCGATCGCGGCCATTCTCCCGCGACCGCCAAGAACAAATTTTTTTCAACAACCTTCTCCAACTCTTTGGGATAACTTCTAGTATAATAATGGTCATAACTTTTTGTATAAAACATCAAATGACAAATGATTTAACTTTCTGAAAACTAGACACCAATATCTACACCTTTCATATTTTGGTCATCTCCAATTATTTATATATTTCGAGATATAAGCTTTCAAAATCAGCCATGTGCAACACAAATTTCGTTTTCGCGATTTCCAAACATCTTCCCGGACAACCTATAGTGTACTAACCATAACTTTTTGTACACAACTTCAAATTCCAAATGGTTTGATTTTCGGAAAACTAAACACAAAGAGCTACAACTTTAATTTTTAGATCATCTCCAAATATTTTTTAGATTGCAAGATATAAGCTTTCAAAGTCGGGTCAGTGTAGGAGAAAGTTTCCTCTACGCGATCGCGAATCACTGGCCAATTTCTCCCATTTTACTCATCTTGATCGTGGTCAATACACCGCTATCGCATAGAACACTGCAGTAGCAAAAAAGTCAGTAGTTAAAAATAGCCTAGAAATGGTCTAAAACCACCCTCAAACTCACCCGAGCCCCTCGAGACCTCGTCCAGACATACCAACAAGTCTCAAAACATATCAAGGACTTAGTCGAGGCCCCAAATCACATCAAACAACACTAAAACACAAATCACACCCAAATTCAAGCCTAATGAAAATAAGAAATTTCAACTTCTACATTCGATGCCGAAACCTATCAAATCAATTCCGATTGACCTCTAATTTTGCACACAAGTCATAATTGACATTAAGGACCTACTCCAACTTTCGGAATCGGAAACCGACCCTTATATCAAAAAGTCCACTCCAGGTCAAACTTCCAAAAATCTTCAATTTCCAACTTCGCCAAACGACCCCGAAATAACCTACGGACCTCCAAATGCACATCCGGATGCGCTTCTAAGACCAAAATCACCATACGGAACTATTCCTAGTCTCGGAATCACAAACATACATCGATAACATTAAAATACACTTCAACTCAAATTCATGAAATTCTTCCAAAATGCCATCTTTCCACAATAAGCGTCGTAACGCTCCCGGGTCATCCAAAACCCGATCCGGGCATACGCACAAGTCCACAATCATCATACGCACCTATTGAAACCTTCAAATCCCAATTCCGGGGTCGTTTACTCAATAGTCAAACTTTAGTCAACTCTTCCAACTTGAAGCTTTCGAAATGAGAACTTTCCATCTGAATCTACTCCGAACTTTTCGAAGTTCAATTCCGACCACACGTGCGAGTCATAATACCTGAAGTTAAGCTACTCAAGACCTCAACCGCTGAATGACACGCTAGATCTCAAAACGCACTAGTTATAATACCTGAAATGACACGCTAGCAGATTTCAGTTTATTAGTAAAGCGTTTCACTTTGAGATATTACAAAAGGTCTGAATGACTGCGTTTTTATACAACTTTCATATTTTTAAGAATATGGATTCTTCAAAAAACGTAAATCAATTATCTGCCAAATTAAATTTTCAACAGAACTTTACAATTTTTTTCATTATGATTAATATGATATGTAAGTCCCATTGATATCTTAACTTTCATACTTAGTCAAACATACTCGCATAATAGTATTATTAGTAAAATGATTTGTAGGACGTCCTAGAATAGAAAAAATATCTTAGGTATGGAATGATTCAATTATACAAAACATGACATGTGTGCCGCCTTGAGTTTGACGTACCATCAATATATCACTTAAAAAATGAAGAGAAAGAAAAAGTATTAAAAAGGAGAAAAATTAAAATAAAATTGCAACTTCTCTATTCCTAATTGTTGGTGCATCAACATCATAGATTTTGATTTTTGGATGTAGGTGAAAAAAACTTGAATTGCAGATCTACCAACCAATTTTCCAATCATAGCTTCTTTTCTTTTACTTGCTTATTAAAACTCTTTCAATTAGTTAATTTCCATTATAATAAAGTAATACTATCAACGTGCCATTTTTCCCTTGTTTGATTAGGATTAATTGAATAATGTCTTTCGGCTTATTGCTCTTTATTTGAAGCATTTCATACTCGTGCATCAAGTTAAATTATACACGGAAAAATTGATGAAAAGCATTTTACTAATCAAATTACCAAGATCTACATTAATTGTTGTCTTGAATTATGAGACCATACCAATAACTTAATTATTAAAGAGGAAAAAAAGAAGAAAAGGGAGGGGGGGGGGGGGG